>JABUQX010098465.1:17500-30136 GCA_015478945.1 Trachelipus rathkii
TGTTTAATTTCAGTTTAAGATTCTTAATTTTCACTTCAATATTTAAAAAAGTGTAAAGTCTAACGTTATCGACCTAGTTCGACTTTTGGATTGCAACTTTCCTATGGCCATAGTACGTTTACTTTCTTATATAGAGTTGACCTAACACAATCTTACCGTTCAACAAACTTTTTACCAAAAAAAGCCTTAGGAACATATAGGGTATCCAACACCAAAAAACTATTATCCAAAAAAAAAAAAAAAAAAAAAGTTATATTTAACACAATCGAAAAAAAAATCATTTCCAAACCCAAGACATATTGAAGAAATTACAACTGCAAAACAAATTTGCACTCGTACTGAACCAGTTAAAACAAAGGAATCAAAAAAAGTCATTATACTGTATATATATATATATAATATATTATATATATATTATATAATATATATATATAGATATATTAATTAATATATAATATATAATATATATAATATCTGTATATATATATATATATAATATATATATACTATATTATGAAATGATCGGTAAAGAATGAAAATAGTAAAAAAATTGTCGAAAAAATTGGAGCTTGAATAAAGAAATTTACTACAATTTCACATTTTTTACATTTTCCCTCCAGATCCTTTTTTTTTTTTTTTTAATTTTATAGGTTTATATATATATTATGATATTGAGGAAATATTTTATTATTTTTCCTGTCGCTCATTTGGTTCGTATGCAATGTTCGTGCCATCATTTAATTAACACTAAAAATAATGTTATTTGGTAGTATATATATAATATATTATATTATATATAACTATATATATATATATATATAATACTATATATAATATATATATATAATATATATAATATATATACTATATATATATATATATTATACCCGTATATAATTATATATATATATATATATATATATCATAATATATATATATATATATATATATATTATATATATATATATATATATTATAATATTATTATATTATAGTATTACCGTATATATAAATATATATATAATATATATTAAATATATATATAATATATAATATTATATATATAATATATATACCATATATATATATATATATATATACGTATATATATAATATATATATATAAATATATATATATATATATATATAGATTATATATATATATATAATTATATGATAAATATGATTATATATTGCTTAGTAACTATATATAACTACTAAAATTATATTAATAATTATATAATAAATACTTATATTATAATATAGGTGAATATAATACATGAATATGATATAATTATATATTAGTAAGGTGCTATATCTAATATTTTTGCTATACGATATATGCATTCACACACACCACATGAAGTATGATGCGCCTCAAAACCTACAATCCTGTTTACGAAATGAAGGTCTATTTACCTTTAGACGTGATATTAATAATAAGTTAATCTCGTTTTATTAGCTAGACAGGAAATGAAATTATTTCTATTCAGTTCTTGCAAACATTTTATTACTTTAAATTCCTAAAACAAGGATCAGGTTTTCTATATATTATATATATATATATATATATATATATATATATATATATATATATATATTATATATATTATATATATATATATATATATATATATATAATTTTATAATTATTTTTTTTAATATAATATAATATATATACTATATATATACCTTTTAAAAATAATGTACTTCAAATGCACTATGAGAGAGAGAGAGAGGAGGAGAGAGAGAGAGGCAGAGGGAGAGAGAAACAAAGAGAAAGAGAGAGCTGATTCAAAGGCCGCCCGATTTATTATATTTTAAGGAGAAGGCTGAAGAAGAGAAGAGAGATTTTGTTAGACCTTGAGATGCATTAGAATGAGACTGTATGGAACGAAGTGATAGATGAGAGAGAGTGAGAGATGTAGTCGCAGCCTAAATTATAAAAAAGGCGTAGATCAAATGTATCATACTCTTCTCCCAATCCACAACTGAGCAGGAGTGTGGACTCCCGTCATCGTTTTTGTTCGTCTCAATGTAAGCTAGGGCTAGGGGCATTTTTAAGCTTTTAACGAAGCTCTTTTGGAATTGGTCTTTTGGACAATAAAAACTATTTAAATATAATAAAAAATGATAAAAATACAGAATTTGCTATTTATATATGATCTTTGATTATTTAAGTTGAAATTATAAATGCAAAAGATGAAGAAATTATATTAGGAAAATAGCTTCAGGAAGTATTCCGGTCCTCAGAAGCCTTCATGACGTTACGCCACTGAGTATATATATTATATATATATATATATAATTAGTAATATTATAGTATATATATATATATACTACTATAAGTATATATATAATATATATATAAGATATACTAATATATAATATAAGTTAGTAATAATCTAATATATATGGAGAGCTCTGAATCGCCGACCCGTGGTCCTCGCCGATCTTCACAAGGATATGCGATGGTGTCCCTCAGGAAGCAGGAGGAGCCAGATCTCTTTACAACGTCTGTTGCAAAGAGCCGACCTTCCTGGGCCTCTATCTTGCTGAATCCGATCCGTGATTCGACTGTCGGTGGAGCGCTCGTTTTCTCCTCATATCCCCTCCCCTTTTTTCGGTGTATCAGTGTGTAAGAGCCTTGAAATCGGATAATCACTGCCGTACTTTAATATTTCGCAATTCTCTTAAACCTTGCAACCTATATACTAACCCAGTGGATAATCTAAAAAACCCGCTCTAGTGACATTAAAACTAATTTTGTATGAATAATAAAATTAATAAAACAAGATAAACTATCATAAAATGTTAATAAAATATAAAGTATTTCTCCATTTAAAAAAAAAAAAGTTTTCTTTCAGAGACCGTACTACCTCAAAACTATAGTATCGATCCCATGCAAGATCTAGTCTAAATTACAAAAAAACTGCCCTCAACTTTCCCACAATAAAGTGGGTGAAAATACTGCTGAGTTGGCAAATAAAGATGGGTAATAACTAGGATACCTCCAAAAAATATATAAATCCACCAACGCTTTAATTCAGGAAAAGGCTTTTCTCCTTTTTTTGAGATACTCGCCAAACCCACACAAATAACCCTTTTGAAATGGTGTGGCAACTTCCATTAATATACACAAGATGACCGTTATCCGAACTATATTTCACCAAATAATATATATTATTTATTATATATGTTCATTAATTCTACTATATTACGATTCACTATACTTATTATATATATATATAATATATATATATAGTATATATATAATTATAATATATATATATATATTAGATAGTATAAGTATAATATATATATTATATATATATATATATATTTCAATTGATATAAAACAAATTTTTATTTATTAAAAAAAAATATATAATATATAACGAAAATATATTCATCCTCACATAATGCCAATTCATATCCATAGCCTCCACACAGTCACGAAATTAGATTCAGCAACTAAACATCTTGCTGATTTCCAACAAAACGACAGCCTCCTCAGTAAAATCCTCAATTCCCTAATCACTCAAACATATATCAATTCTCTCTTACAACTCCAGGTAAAAAACTAAAAAGATGTCTAGGTATTTACTACTCAAAAATCTCGAAAGATTTTCATATTCTCACATGCAGCACACACCCACTTAAACTTCTCAACACACATTTGCCTAATGACTAACTCGGGTAACATGATTAAACATATTAAACACACTCTCTTAAAACGATTTGATCAACCAGACAGCCACCCTACCTTATCATACAAACGCTATATAAGACCCACTCTAAACGGAGCAGTACCTATTCCCACAGCATCCTGCTAATCCTCATTCAAACATTGAAAAACTCCCAAAAAAACTAAAAATTCAACTACTCCAAGCATGCACCATAAACCAAAACAATCCCACATTTACCCAAAAGATAATAACATTTTCTCCCCAATACAGGGTATCGGCACCTGCCATAGAGCCTAGACACACCATTTTACTCCATACAAACTAAACCCTTCACAATCCTTGTCATTACAGTCTGCAAGATTAAAAAACAAGACGTCAAAGATCCTCACCCCATAACCAGCTCTTTACTACAACATCATTTTCATCAATATAACACTATTCCTTTCCCCTTCCAGACAACATAACATCCGCACAAGCATCAACCAAAAATACTTTCACAATCACCAAAAAGCCCTCATCAATGCATACCCGTCCGACATATCAAACACCCAAAGAAACCCTCAAAAACGCCAACAATAATCATGTAAGTATTAGTTCAATATAACAACATTACATTCGGGCCCACATGCTTAAATTCTCCACGAAAAGCACACTAGTAGGAGCACCGCTCTCCACGCATTCCACCTTTATGCCTAACACGACAGTAGTTTCTTCTTACCTTAACTTGAGAGACTCATTCGACCAATGGTCGTCCGAAGCTACCTAATCGTTCTGGAGGGGGTAGTTATACTATTAGAATAGACTTAATATATAAGGATATAATATATATATAACTATCAATATAATACCTTATATAAAACTATAATAGTAGTTTAACTATAATATAATTATAATATATATATATAATATATATATAATATATATAATATATATGATATAGAGAGAGTATACATCAAAAAACCACCAAGTTATCCGCATACCTGCAGTAGGTGTGTTGGTGACTGATAAGTATTTCAAACTCATCATTCACCATTCACAAAAATAGAAGAAACAAAGACGAATAGAAGCGGGGGGTTTTCAGCCGCCTTTGCTATTAGGGGCGAAGGAGAATCATGGAAGTGTTTCTTCCGGTAGAGGGCACTTCAACGGACTTCGACGAAAGCGCCAGCTTCACCTATATCATAGGTATTAAAGTTTTTTCATAAATTTTCTCTTTATTTTCTTTTTTACTATTTGTTCCATAATACATTTTAAATATACTATATTTAACAGGTATATATATATGTCATATTATATATATATAATATATAATATATATATTTGATTGGAAGCATGGAAAATACGCACATTTTACTAATATATTATACATATAATAAAGGCAAATTTTTTTTTTTTTATATATTTCTATAGTATTATTATATAATATAACTAATAGATAATATATATATATATATAATTATATAATATGATTGATTGACTATATTATTATACATATATATATAAAACAAAAAAGAATAAGCCATTTTAAAGAAGCTATGGAGACTAAAGTCCTATAAAATTTCCTTTATTGCAATATCCAAGGGATTAAAACACAATTCTTTAGAAGAGAAGTTCTCTAACGAAAAATTTCGTGATAAGAAATATTTGAGAATTATCTCCAGAAATTTGGAAAGAGGCAAATAATCCGATAGGAATTTACCGGACTTGATATTCCCCCAAGGAAAGATCAAAAGGGATAATATCGATATACACATATGTATTAATACAACTATTTAAATATCTTAGAGAATATTCATATACCGTATATAGAGTTTTCTCGTATTTGTATATATATAATATATATATACTATATATAATATATATATTATTATATATATCTATATTATATATATACTATATATAATATATATATATATATATATATATTAATTATATATATATATATATATAAATAATATAATATATGATATATATACTTTATATAATACAATATATATAAGTATATAAATAATATATAAATAGTATAATATATATAATTATATATTAATATAATATATGCCTAAAATATATATATATTAAATTATAATTATATATATTATATTATATAATATTATGTATATATATATATTACTATATATATATATATATATATATTTTATATATAATATACATATATATTTTTATTATACTTTTTGTTGACCAAATATATATATTATATTATATATACCTACTATATATAATATATATATTATATATATATATATAGTAAATATTATATAATATCTACTAAATATATTAAATATATATATATATAAATATATATATATAATATATATATAGTATATATTAATAAATATATATATATATATATATATATAGATCTGATATTATATATATAAGATATATAATATATATATATAAATAGAATATAATATACATATTACAATATTAATATAATAATATAATAATTATAAACTAATAATTTATTTATATTTAGTCTAATATATTATCGCCTTAATTACTTGCAAGAATTGGTGGCTTAGTTTTAATATAAATGAACTGAGCAAGCACCCTATATTAACAGATGAGATGGATATAATTTTAGAAGAATCCAGTATTTGAAATGAGGTATTTTATTTAACATAAGTAATATTCAATGAAAGTATAAAAGTAATCAAAGTCCCTTCTGTTGAGTAAGATACTCTCTTAGGCGAATGTGGCAAAGTCGCAGCCTATTCACTAAGTTAACAGAATAAGTGCGTGTTTTTCGAACTTGCTTGCTATAGACTCTTCGTTCTTTATTTAGCGGCGGATACTAGAGAAATTGGGATGCTTTTATGCAAAACATCAAATCTCAACGTCGCAGCCTTTTCTTGAAGTTTATCGCTCTTGCCAGGAGGATTTCAGAAGAGAGTATCTTGAGTGAATTTATTTCTTTTGATTCTTGTTAATTTGAGTTCTGACTCGTATCTGGACTGAGGAGACTCCAAAATTGGACGGGTTTATATAGTGATTTCACTTTTGACTGTATGCTAAAAATTATTGGCCTCGCCGCTAAATCTTAGCATAAGTTACGAACATTATAATAACAATTGTGTAAACAAAGTGTAGTAATGGAGTGC
Source organism: Trachelipus rathkii (assembly GCA_015478945.1). Taxonomy (NCBI): domain Eukaryota; kingdom Metazoa; phylum Arthropoda; class Malacostraca; order Isopoda; family Trachelipodidae; genus Trachelipus; species Trachelipus rathkii. Next base: position 24,312 of record JABUQX010098465.1, read on the forward strand.
TACATTAACTTCGTTGCTCTAAAACACGGAAGTGAGAAAGTTTATAATAAGGATACAAGGAAATAATAAACTAAATTACATAAAATCTAAGAGAGTCAGGTACTTCTCAATGGTGGAAAGCATATTTTGAATTATGTCCGAAGACACAAGTAAGAATCATACAAACATATCGAAGGCAAAAAATAGTATACGATGAAATTCTGACAGACATATTCAAATTTTACGAGCCCACCTGGTTACCACTCACAGATCCCCCAACGCCCATTAACATATTGATATCAAAGAGTTGTGATTACATATAAATACAATAATGTATATATACAGAAAAATAAAAAAAGTGCATTTAAAACACAAGCATTAATTCGTTATATCAGTTTAGATATAAAACAACATACAAACATCGTTAATGCATAAAAGAGTACAAAAAATGTAATAAGAGGTTAAGATGCAGTGGTTAAGATTAAGGGAATTAGGTTTAACTTCATATGATGGCCACAGTGAAATCGAACCATTAAACCAAGGGAAAGGTCCAGTATTAAGACGTTTTCTAACGTATCCATGATTTTGGACAATTTGCGCACGTAGTTTTTAAAAGTGTGAGTTACGAGAGAAAGCATCTTGCTTGACATATGCTAGAGAACGAAGTTGCTTTGAAGTTTTGGAGGTTCTTTATTTGAAAAATTTCTTTTCATACATAAAAGGAAGAGGTCACAGAACCATTTAGAATTCGAAAGGAATCAAAGTCGTAGTGGAATTCAAAAAATGAATTTTCTGCCCATAATCCAAACCTTAAAATAATGAATAGAAATCCTTTGTGACCGATAAAGGTCAACTTACATATGTACGCGAGCACGAAGTTGGCCCTTGAAATGTTAGGTCCTTTATTTGAAAAATTTTCTTTCATACATTGAGATAACGGCAAGTCAGTCAAGAACCTATTAATCATGTCGACAAAAAGAGGATCTTATCAACTCGTAACCGCCGCAATTACTTCCCCCTTTACCAAAAATTGCCACTGAATTGCAAAGTGGAATTTTCAAAACATGCACGCGTTTTCTGCCATAATCCCAAACTTTAAAATGATGAAAGAGAATCCATGCCGAAAAGCGCGAAGTCTTATGCTGATGTCCAGCGAGAACTGAATTCCTGATTCGTATCCTGTCCGAATTTAGATTGAAGACCATTAATCCAAACATTAGAAAAAATTGGACAACTTGAAGTCCGACGTATCGATAATTTTCGATTGCTTGAGTCATTTTCTATCGAGGTGTTGTCTGTAGATAATTTTTAGTATTATGTTTTGTCTTTCTTTTTTCTTATTTTCTTTTTGTTTTTCTTAGTAGATGCAGAAAGGCCATTGATGAAGTTCTGGGTGTGTCTACTCCGGGTTTCACCAATTAAATAGGGCTATTACTTGCTAGATTTGGTGGCTTCTTTATTGAGCAAGCACCCTATATAAAGAGGATTGATAATTTAGAAATCCTATTTGAAAAGAGTGGTGTATTTTATTTTAACAGTATAGTAAATATCAATAAAAAGTAAAGTAATTAAAGTCCCTTCTGGTTGAGATACTCTCTGGAGGCGGAATTGCACAATCGCAGCCTTTCCAGTTGCCGGTTTTCCGAACTTGCTTGCCTGACTCTTCGGTAGTAGCGGCTGAAAAATTGTTGTGACTTCAATAATCAAGTCGCAGCCTATTTCCATTGAAGTTTATCGCTCTTGCCAGGGAGGATTTCTAGAGAGAGATCTTTGAGGAAATGTATTTCTTTGATTCTTTGTTAATTTGAGTCTGACTCTTGTTAGTCTGACTGAGAGTGATCTCAAAATGACGTTTATATAGTATTTCACTTTGACTTATGGCTAAAATTTTTGCTCGCGCAAATCTTACGCATAAGTACGAACATTAAATTAAATGTTAAGCAAAGTTTACTAATGGATGCTACAATATATATACTATATAATATATTATATATATCAAATATATAGTATATATATATATATTATATATATATATATATATATATAAATATATATATATATTAATCATATATATATATATATATAATATAGTATATATATATATAATATAAGTAATATATATATATTATATATATATTTATAGACTATTATCATATATATATATATATAAATTATATTATATATATCAAGTTAGGATGGCCTTAGTTAATAATAAAACTGCAAATGATATCCAGAAGTTCTAATAAATTTTCAAACATAATAAAATGTCTTCTGGGATGTTAGAGAGCGTTTGAGCTTTCGATCCTTACTGACCATTTACTGGATCCTCTTTCAGGACGCTGTGCAATTGGAAGAACTAAATGAGAATATTAAATTAAAAGTTGTCTATGTTAAAAAAAGTTAAAATAATTCAAAATCAGATGTTAGTTAAATTTAGTTTTGATTTTTTTGAAAAAAGTCTGTGGTGTTTCAAAAATTTGTTAAGGTGGGTCTTAGAGTGTGTTCACGCTTGTGTTGATTTTTAACTTAAGGCCTCCCTTAACTTGATACTACTAGAACTTTAGCGTTTTGACTTGCTTTGATTTCTACTATATATATATATATAGTAATGATTTATATCTAATATATATATATATATATATATATATATAATACCTTAAAATTTATTATTTATATATATTTATATTATGTTAAAAATAATAATATAATATATAATATAAATAAATTATATATATTATATATATATGGCTATTTCAAGTAGAATCTTTCACCGAAAAGGTATTTTTTATTAAAATTTTGTATTTCCACTTATAGAAGGTATATTTTTAACCAATAAGAATAAAGATTAAAGTTGCCAGTCGCTTCTAAACGGTTTTCCCCCCTTGGTTAATACGCTTAAACACGAAAAATGCATAATTATAATACCAATATTATTATTATTAAACGAATCCAATAAAACTTAACGTAACTTAACATAAACGCTTTATCATTACCGTATCATAAACTCACTTAAATGTAATGTTATATTTTTCATATTTATAATTTATTTCACTACCTCTGTTTTAAAATAAAAAAATGAAACCTAAGTTGGACTGTAGTCAATTAGATTTTGTTCAATTAATGTACATAGAGAAAAAATTTAAAAATAACCAAATTGTTTTATTTTATCGAAAATCATTTAAAGAGTATAAGATTTCAAACCGCAATTGTCCAATATATATATATATAATAATATATATATTATAGATATATATATATAATATAATATATATATATATAATAGTAATATAATAGTAATATAAAAATATATATATATATATATAATTATCTACTATATATTTATATGTATATATATAAAATAATATATATATATATATATATAGGTATAGTATATATAATATATAACTATATTATATATATATATATATATATAATATAACTATATATATATATATATTATATAAATATACTCTATACCTATTTTCTTATATATACATCTAATATCTTATAGTATATAGTTGAGAGATAAAGTTTAAATAATTATATATATACTATATAATATATAATATAAATATATATATATATATATATATATATTATATATATATATATATATTAATATATATTATAATATATAATAATATATATATAATTATATATACTTATATATATAATATATATATATAATATATTATATAATATATAATATAATTAATATATTATATATATATATAAATATTAATAAATATATATATATATTACTAATAATATATAATATATATTATATAATTGACTAGATATAGCTTTAAACTTCTAATTCAACTCAAGATTTAAAACTCTAAAGTGCATCAAATATATATATATATACATAATATATATATTAATATTATATATAAATATTATAATATTAATATATAATATATATTAATATATATATATATAATAATATATATATATATTTAAAATATATTATTTAATATATATATATAATATTATATATATATATATATATATCTTATAATATATATATATTAATATATATAATATATTATATTAGTATAATAATATATAATATATATAAAATATATATATATGTAATGTAATCTCACCAACCCCCTATAGGTAGGCCACTAACGCCCTTAGTCAAGTGGTAATACCCAACTAGAGAAAGTCCTTGGGTAACTGGCCTTGAACGTCAAACATCCAGCTGGCTGGCTAAGCCTATCGCTATATACATGAGGCTATAGCCGGAGTTTTTCCCATTAGCAGCAAGCATCAAGCTTACAATGATACTCTATATAACGTTCAATGACGTGTGGACCGAAGCTAGAAAGATAATCAGCAGATATTAACTCAACATTCTTCTACCTTCCTAACACCAGTCTCGAACCTAGGGCCCCCTCGCTTGCTAATAGCTGATAGTGCTCTACCCCACGAAGCTAGTATGAAGCGCTCTATATAATATATATTATATATAATATATTAATTATATTTTCCTAAATAAAAGTATTAGCTGACAATATTGAAAAATATTAATTGGAGTTGCCAAAGGAATATATATATATAAGTAAGGATGGGAGAAAATAAAAAAAATAAAAAAAACAAACAACTGTTTCAAAAAAAATAGATTCCCTTAAAAAAATGAAATATTACAAAAGCTCAAATAAGATAGAAATTGTAGTATGCAAAATTGATGAGATATGAAGATGAATAATAAGAGAGATAGATAAGAGAAGGATAAGTAATAGAATATAGAGAGATAATTAAACTATAGAATAGTAATATGAATATATATATATACTCACTGATATATAGTATATATTATATCATATATATTGGTGCCACCAGACGAAAAAATTTCTTGTCGATTGCGTTGGGCTTTTGAGACTGAAGAATAGGGAAGGAGATACAGTAGATTTTTATACTAGTGGATTATACTAGGAGTTGAAGAGAGAGTTGAGAGAGAAGTGGATTACCATAAAGTGAATGACGAAAGACTGACTGCGAAGAGAGAGAGAATAAGATAAATAAATGTGTGATAGATAAACAGAAGAGAATATAAAAAGATGTGTGAAGCGCATGAAGGGGAGGAAGAGAAACCCGGTGCGTAAAAAAGGACTCAAGAAGAAAGACATGATAGGAGGCATTGTTTTCCCCCCTCCTCCCCCCAAGTTTCTCTTCTAGCTTAAAGTCGATTAGAGGAAACAAGAGCAGCAAAACTTCGAAACGTCATGTTTGAAATTGGACCATCGCCCACGAGAACGATAGCGCTTTTAAATTCAATTGTCTGTCTCTCGCAATACCAGGTTTCGAGTAAGAGCTTGCAACTTGGCAACTCTTTCAAATTAAATATTAAAAGGAAGTCTTCCTAAAATTCAGTCATCAAGGTAAAGGGTAATCAATTGTTAAATCCTGGCATTAGCAACTAACTTGTTATTTATCAATTCTAATATTGGCAACTTATCATTAGTATATAATATATAATCTATATACCAACTATAATAATATATATAATATAAAGATAAATTTTTACCTTTATTTTTTATAAAAGAATTATATATAATGAAATATATATCACCGCTAATTTTATAGAGGTTACTTTGTACTATCTATATATACGGTAAACTGTATTTCAATATATATATGACATATGGTATATATAAACATAACAGAATATATAACTTGCAGGTCTACCGTGACTATATATATTATCAAGGCCTTGAACTTACTACCAACCTGGTTCAAGTCATGCATTCCTTTCCGTCCACCTCTTAGCTTCAGATAAGAGACCATAAGACACAAGTACTTTAGTGACAGTGTTGCAGGGTATACTGATAGTTTACTCG
>JABUQX010098466.1:0-5000 GCA_015478945.1 Trachelipus rathkii
ATATATATATATATATATATATATATATATATATATATATATATATATATATATATATATATATATATATATATATAGTATATATATATATATATATATATATATATATATATATATATATATATATATATATATATATATATATATATATATATATATATATATATATATATATACTGCAATCTTTTCGTAGATGGATATTTTCTAACCAAGTGTTCGTAAATCATTAGTGATTAAAATTTATACTATTTATCGAACAATTTAAATGCACAATATTTAATCGAATCAATTTTCGTCTCTTAAATCACTTATTTAATGTGCTAATGGCGTTCATCACCTCATTAAGATGAAGTTTGATTTTTTTTTTGGAATGCGAATTTATTTGTTTAATTATTTTCTAATTAATTTGGCTCGACTATTTTTCCGCCATTTTTTTTTTCAGCTGGTGATAAATAATTCCTCACCTACAGATGTCACTTAGTTTAATTAATTAAAAAAATCGTCGTACCGGATGAGTATTTCAAATAACCGCGGGTGCGGAGGTGACGTACTTGTCAGATAATAATAATAATAATAATAATAATAATAATAATAATAATAATAATAATAATAATAATAATAATAATAATAATAATAATAATAATAATAATAATCAGAATCAGAATCAGAATATGTTTATTCAAATAAGAAAAATTACATTATTTACAATTACAATATTTAGCAATTTAGTTATACCAATAAATTATAATAATCAAAAATAATTTCCCTAGTATCTGAAATGGGTCTACTAATTGCAACACAATGTCATGTCCTTTGAGACCCGAAATATGGTTAATAACAATAAGTATAAAAATGGTTATAATAAACAATAATAATAATAATAATAATAATAATAATAATAATAACAATCATTATATTAGAAATAAATAAAGTAGTACTAATGGTATAATAATAATAATCATAATAATAATAATAATAATAATAATAATAATAATAATAATAATAATAATAATAATAATAATAATAATAATGATAATAATAATAATAATAATAATAATAACAATAATAATAATAATAATAATAATAATAATAATAATACACACACACACAAATAATAATAATAATAATAATAATACAAACAAACACACACACACACACACACATACACACACACACAACATACAATAATAACAATAATAATAATGATAAGAATAAAAATAATAATAATTATAAACATAATAATTGTAATAATAAAACAATTACGACAAATACAACAATATTAATCACAATCACAAATATAATCATAATTACAACTAAATTTATAATAATTTCAATATAATTATAATAGCTACAATCATGCTTACAATAATAAAAATAATAATAATAGTAATAATAATAATAATAATAAGTATAATAATAATATTAATAATTATAGCAATAATAATTACGATAATAATAATAATAATAATAATAATAATAATAATAATAATAATAATAATAATAATAATAATAATAATAATAATAATAATAATGATTATTATAATAATAATAATAATAATAATAATAATAATAATAATAATAATAATAATAATAATAATAATAATAATAATAATAATAGTAGTAGTAGCTAGATTTTACGTAGGTTCAATCCCTGAGTTAGTTATTTATTAATATTTATTTAGGTAATACGTTTTTAATTTTTTAGTAAAAGATTTGGTAGAGTTTTCGGTTTTGAAGTCTTGTGGCATTGAGTTGTAAAGTTTAGCTGCTTTGTAGCTGACGCTTTGAGTGGCTTTTTTTAGTCTACAGAAGTATGATAATACTATTGGCAAACCAATAGTTTTTGGGGGAAACTTTATACCTTTTACTACAACTATGGCCATTGCAGTAAAATTTAAAATTTTCTCCAACTCTTACTATTGAACATTCTTTTAAAGATTTCTCATCTCTTTTCTTGCAAAATTAGGTTGAAAATTTCTATAAAAAAAAACTAGCAAACTCCAATCGTTTTGGCATATATCAAACAAATCACTTACATTCATTTCTAAACTTTACGCTGACAACTCCACTTAACACAACCGATGCATATAAACTTTGAACCGAGACTGATCCGATGTTTTGTATTTTATCATATCTATTACAAATAATCGATTTACAACTAATCGATTTAATATTACAATATCAATGTATCGTTAATTCCCATAAAATATCGAGTGGACTTAGTTTTTATTTTTCTGCGGCCGAAAAGTAAAATTAAGCCATATATATATATATATATATATATATATATATATATATATATATATATATATATATATATATATATATATATATATATATATATATATATATATATATATATATATATATATATATATGTATTATATTATATTTCTAAAAAAATGGGAATAATTTATATAAATTACTAAAATCATCTTACCTAAATTGTTAAATTTAATCGCCGGTCATGAGAGTGAGCAAAGTCAATATTTCGATGTATGTAGAGGAGGGCAAGTCCAGTAAGTCTTTCATCTCCAATAGTATTTCTCAAGTAGGTTTTCAGAAGTCTTAATGTTGAAAAGCTTCTTTCTACTGAAGCAGTAGACACGGGTAAAATTGTCAGTATTTGAAACAATACGTAAAAATTTGGAAATTGTGACTGCGAACAAGAAACTAGTCCGTCTATCATCTTACCTAAATTGTTCAATTTAATCGCCGGGCATGAGAATGAGTAAAGTCGGAGATAACATCTTCAGTTTTTATGTCAATATTTCGATGTATGTAGAGGAGGGCGTCTTTCATCTCCAATAGCATTTCTCAAGTAGGTTTTCAGAAGTCTTAATGTTGAAAAGCTTCTTTCCACTGAAGCAGTAGACACGGGTAAAATTGCCAATATTTGTAACAAGATGTAAATATTTGAAAATTTTGACTGCGAACAAGAAACTAGTCCGTCTATTGCGGTTTTTGGACGATCTGTACTGTGATGTCATTTCAACTTCCATAAATCCCATTCTGCTTTTATTAAATCTTCAGTTGGGCTTTCGAGATCTCCCTTGTAAAATGTTACACAATTTTTTATCTTCTCATATGGCACATTACACCTGTTCGGTATGACAAATTTCAAGGAATATAATTTGTTTATGATTTAAAAACCTCTCTCCTAATGCTGATATTAAGTCATCCAAAAATGGTATAAAAATGGATGTGTTATAATAAATCTGTGGGTCGGAAGTAGGAATGTTGGGTCTGTATTTTTCTAACTTGTTAATTCTTGGTGCAGCAATTTCAATACCCAGCTCAGATTCAGATACGCTTACACATTCTTCAAAAATGTGCTGAAATTCTAATGTTGCATTTTCTCTGATGGCTTCAAGTTTAGTTTTAACTAAAGGACTTACGATTCAGATGCCCTTACACATTCTTCAAAAATCTGCTGAAATTCTAATGTTGCATTTTCGCTGATGGCTTCAAGTTTAGTTTTAACTAAAACACTTACGAGATTTGGTCCTGATAGAGATCACCGTATAAAATTAATTAACCTCTGCACTTTATATTATTAACAGATATGACACTTAAAAATTTTTAGTGTCTAGAAAATTTCGGGGGCCCCCCTGGCCCCCCTAGATACGCCACTATATATATATATATATATATATATATATATATATATATATATATATATATATATATATATATATATATAGTATATATATATATATATATATATATATATATATATATATATATATATATATATATATATATATATATATATATATATATATATGTATATTACGCGTGGGTGAGAGAGAGAGAGGAGTATGAGTGATGACTTAGTCAAGTGTACATTAAATATTCATGAGCTAATTAATGATTTTATGCTACCTTTTTTCTAGTCCTTAATTAATGTCTCTTTTTAAAAGGTGCTAACTCGACTCTGGCAGTCACATTCGTTCAACAACTTTCCCGAAGAAAAGATTCCGAAGGCATCATGTCTCGTAGTTCGTCCTGTGGGTCGTACTTCGCTGCGTAAGTTTTTTAAACTCAATTTTTAGAATTTTTTTTTTTTAAGTTTAACAAGTTTCTTCTATAATATTAACTTTTCATTGTAATTCTTTATTTAAAAAACATTTTTAAAAGAGTTGGTAGCCTATTTATTTATCGTTTTTCCAACTACCCGTTATTATTATTATTATTATTATTATTATTATTATTATTATTATTATTATTATTATTATTATTTTTATTATTTTTATTTTTATTATTATTATTATTATTATTATTATTATTATTATTATTATTATTATTATTATTATGTGACGAGAGCTCCTTGGATGTAGACGTGTTTTTGTTTCTCTCCGTTATGATATACTTATATAGTAACAAAAAAAAATAAGTAAATAAATAAAATACTGTGACTTTAGTGCTTAAGAATTCAGAAGTATGTCTACTGGTAGAAATGTTTTAATTGAATAACACCTATAACGCTACGAGTGATGATGAAATTTGTAATGGATACCTTGATAGATATTCCGTTATTAATTAAAAGTAAAATATAAATTGAATGAGTTCCACAGTTTAAATTATTACTAAAAATTTTAACGATTTAAAACCATAGTAATTGTGGAGCTAAGCATGGTATGATGAAAAATAAATTTTTTTTTTCGATAATTGGTTTTTTAAAATATTTTTGCTACCCATGCATGATGACGAAAACAACATTGCCATATCTAACACTTTCTGTTTAGGTCGGTAAACTCGTTAAGGTTATGATAAGATTTGTTAAGTAGACACAGATTTAACCTAATTTTTCCTTGCATTCTGTTATGATTATTAACTAAAAAATTTATAAAGATTCATTTCTTATATAAAATTGCAAGGTAATAATTGAGTTTAGTTCAATCTGACGAAATATGGATATTTTTCTGATAATCGTTTTTTTTTTTAAATATCTTTCGTACCCATGCTAAGAGGACAAAAACTGTCAAACTCCTCCATAA
>JABUQX010098466.1:15000-20000 GCA_015478945.1 Trachelipus rathkii
CTACCTTATTCCAAATTAAATATGACTATTTAACTTATAAAAGAATACCATAATAAAACGAGCTTATTGGATGCGCTATTTTGAACAGAGAACGAAGACTGATTAGGCTTAAAATAAAATTGCGATAATAATTTTTACCATGCATTTTCTCACGATTTTATCTCGTTTCCTTACATCTTAAAAAAATCAAAATTTTGATTTAAATTTTCTAGCCATAATAAAAATGATAATTTATATAATAATGATAGTTATTTGTATAAATAATTCACATGAGAGTTCTTAAAGATAACCAAGCGCAATACGATAAAACGTGATTGGCGTTAGGCCTATGTTTCAATTAACGAAGGCTAGTTTTTTTTTTTTTTTTATTCAAAGAAATTTTAAATTATGTGTAGCTAAATTGTCTGAAAAAAAAATAATAATAATATTCCTAATAATAATCATAGCGAAAATTGGTTTAAAAATTCATAAAAAACACAAAATTCTTACCAAGAAATAGGAAGGAGAAAAACCTCTCGGTTACAGAACATCACCAGATAAATGTTTAACCAAAAATGAACCAGTGGAAAATTTTCAGGCCTCTCGTGGGAGATTGTGAGAAGTTGAGTGTTACCTTTTTATAGGTTTAAAAATTCTGGTGATAAAAGTCAGTGAAGATAAGATTTGGAGCAGGAGTGTAAAATTTTTTATTATTTTTTTTTTTAAACCAAAAGAATAATTATAAAATTATTCTTTTATTCAATATAATCGGACATTAAAATAAATGGCCGAGGATAGAGTTCTCCTCCCCAGAAAAAGTATGTTACTTCTGGTGGTGTTTTACTGTAGGAGTGAATTGCGGTGATGGTGCCGAATGGGCAAAAGTGCCAGAAAATGATACGGAAAATAAGTTAATTTATGGTTATGTTTGCATACTTTGGAAAATGCATAACCTTAAGAAATAGAGATGGAAAAACCAAATACCTATGGTGAGCATCTTGGTGCTATAAATTTTGCGATTATTGTAAACATATTTTGAAGTTTACCCTGTATATAATAGTGTCAGTGATCAGTTGTGCACCGGTAGTTCTTTGATATGATTGGTTTTAAAGTGGGAGGCAAGGAAAGAGAATGTGCTTTGATAGCCGTGTTTCATGAAAGCAATTGGATCTGAAGTGAAATTTGTGGTTACAAAGTGAAATGGTTTTAAATTTTATATCTTATGGGTTTGTGTGGAATTTCATAACAAAATTTTATTCAACTACAATTTAGAGAATGAGTGAAAAGTAATTTTTACAGAGCAAATAAGATTTATGGTGTTAAAATGTTTAATTATTTTGCTATGCTTTAACTTAATAAAAAAAATTTTTTTTGTGTGTTCAACTTTTTAAACTAGAAGTAGTTTTATTTAACATGCTTTGAAATATTCAAATTTCTAAGATGTTACAGTTTTTATATTTTTTTCTTTAAAATATAAAATGACTGCCGAGTGCCAAAAAAAACTTTTTTTTTTAAGTGCTTGTGATTTATGTGCAATGTTTCTTGTATGAGCGAAAATTTTCATTCAAAAGGCGAAGTTTCAGGAAGTCACAGAGTATTCTTTGTGATATGATGGCGCCTTGAGTTGTTTGTTTGAACATGCGGTTAGTGGTGTGCTTGAAAAGTGCATTCAAATGTGTTTTGTTGCAGTGATATACCTGCCATGCGTGTGAGTTTTATTGTGGTGAATTACCTTGTGTGATGGTTTAAAAAATTGATATTTAAAACTCTTATTATATGCTTTTAAAAGTGTGTGCTTAGCATGTAAAGGAAAAAAAATATGCTCTAGTTTTGTTAAAAAGTTTGCTTAGAGAAAATGTTAGTGGAAAATTTGGAACCTGTTATCCATAAGAGTGGTGAATTACCTTTGTGAAAGGTAATTGGATAATGGAAAGTCACTATTATTTAATGGATAAGCGTTATGTGAAAAAAATTCTAAGTGTTTTGAGTAAACCCTGTGTTTTGGGGATATGGTTTTATTGTGAAACCGAAATGATGCAATTTGCGTTGATGTTGCTTTTATAGAAAAGCGGTTGCTTAATGGAAAAGTTTGTTTACTTAAATCAAAATCTGTTTTAAACATGTGTACAAGTATTTTTTTTTGAAATTTGATTTTAGCGCAGAAAGCTTTAGTGTTAAAGCGGAACGATGCGATTTGCATTAGTATTTTGATGAAAGATGCTTGCGTAAAGTAAAATCATGCAGTTGTTATAAGCGCTAACATGCTGTTAGAGGAGAGTATTTTAAAGCGAATGTGCAAAAGTTTATAATGTGCCGTTGGCTTAGGCGAGAATGCGAAATAGAGTGAAAATGTATGAAGGAGCTTCAATGTCGTGGACAATGTGAAGCTATTTCTTTTGTGAAGGAGTGTGGAGTAGAAATGCCCTGGTTTTCTCTTTCAATCTTATTCCACAGGCTGGGTTATTGCAGGTTTGGAGTATATTTAATAAATTTGCGGAAATACCTTGTCTTTTGGCGTAAACAAGTATGCAATGAGAACTTTGTGAGTAAACAGCTTTTGGAAGAAGAAAAAAAAAAAGAACTTGTCTTTTAGCGGAAACAAGTATGCAATGCATATGGGGTTGAAGAATCAGCCCCTTTTTAGAGTAAATAAACCTGATGTGAATCCATCCAAGGTGTGGATAAGCCTCAAATGAGTAACTTTTGAGAAGCGAGCGAACTTAACATGGAGATAATCTTGGAAAATGATTGAGATTAATGTTTGCCTAACTTACTTGAAATTTAACCAGGGTTGAGATAACTTGTTTTAAGAGTGAGCCAGATGGCAAAGCGAAGCTTGTTTGGAAGGGTGAAGCGATGGTATAGGAAGGTAAGGATTGTGAAGGTTCATACTATATATAATTGACATCGTAGATGCTGAGAGAGCAAAATTATTGTTAGTGTTATCTACTAACTGAGAGGTGAGCGTTGCAGATTTAGTAAATGGGTTGAGAATGCTCCTACGGTATAGTGTTGGAGAAGATGTCATTAGATCATGCGAGGAGGTAGGAATAGGTACTAGTTGCGAAGCGAGAGAGGAGTTGTAAAGTTTCTTATCTTCCTTTATACTAAGAGCATTTTGCTTTATTTTATCTAGAGCTATGTGATCCTGATTATCAAAGTTACCTGTGTTATTAAAATTCACGTAATTTTTAAATTTTCCTTCAAAATTTGTATTTAGAGCGAGGTGCTCATTAGTTTCATTGAGAGATGCAATTGAATTCATGGAACCGTGACAAATATTGAAAAGATTATGACCTGTGTTGTTTAATATAACATTATTGGGAGTACAAATCTTTTTATGGAGTTTTCCCACTTTAGTAAATAAAATTTTTTGTTTATTATTAATTAATATATTTTTGTTATTGAACTCATGGTAACTTTGAATATTTTGAGTTTGTATTATATTTTTAATGGACTCTAGTGATGAGTCTTTACAAATATTTTGAGTACAATGAGGACCCTTTGGGGGAAATGTTTCAAAGTGTGCATTGAGACAGCCTCTTACATTCTTACAAATCATTGGCACATTGTGAGAACTATTTGTGCCCTGTATAAAGGAAGGATTTTGTTCTTTCGAGAGAAAGGAAGATTGAGGGTCATGCGATGGGCTTAGATTTGAGTTTAGAGTGAGAATAGAAGATTGATCTTTGCGAAGATTAGAGAAATGAGATGATTCATAGGAAGTTTGAGCAGGAGTTAGTAAAGCTGTGTTTCGCGAGAACACTTTGGACGATTGCTTGTGATAATTACATTTGTTAGAAAAAGCTTGTGGAATTTTTGGTTGCGGAGGCAACAAAATCGCTTCATTGAAGAGAACTGAATGTTGTGAAAAATTCTTAGAGGGTTTAGGGAGAGTTCCCTGAGAATTGTGCTGCGGTTCGAGAACTGCTTCTTCATGGAAAGGATTAGAAAGAAGCTGCGGGAAAATTGTTAGCGGAGGAGAATAACTTAAATTTTTAATGAGCTTTGAAAATGTTTCAGGATTGTGTTGAAGCTTAACAGAAAAGTCCTGAACTTTGCGTGGCAATAAACTTGGTTCTTTAGGATGAACCGAAGGAACAGAATTATGCTGAGAGTTATAAAAAATTTGCGTATTGCGAAGATTAGTAGAATGACCAGGAATATGATTGAGTTGGTCAACAGGCTCCCTATCGATAAGTAAAACCTCAGCATGTGCTTTGCCATTTCGGAACTCTGTCCGGTTTTCACTACCAATTCTTCTAACCTCTGAATCGGCATTTGCTTCACCGTTTTGGAAATCTAATATTTCTATTCTAACTTCAGTTCTGTTTCTTGTATATGTCTTTGCATTTCGCTTTTGCAAATTGATCCTGTTAATGTTACCTTTGAACCTGATAGCACCCTCTGATGATAACATACCGTCACCATGAGTGCCCTTAACTTTGAAAGAAAGCGAGTTAGAGTTTGGAGCCCATTGCTTTTTATAATAAGACTCCAATGGGGAATCATTACCAGTAACATTATTATATTTATGCAAATTACTTTTAGAATCATTGTCTTTAACATTATTAAGAGTTGGTCTATAGTATACATTAGAATGGTTGTTTACTAAAGTTTCAGCTGCTGAGCTGCGAAAAGTGAGAGTCCCACTGTGGGGATGAGTTGTGGACCTATTAGAGGTTCGATTTGGATGAGTTTCTCTGTTGCTGCGAATGTTCCCATCTTGGTATGGGGGAGAGAAATTTTGGCGAGTTCCTCTACTGAGGAAGGAAGGTTTTCTCCAGTTGTCCACTAATTCTTCTTTGGAAGCAAAATGAGTGAACAATGACTTGAACCCTCTGTGATGGGTTCTATTGAAAGAAGAAGTTTGGCATTGCCTTTGTCGCTTATTATGATAGGGGGGCTGAGCACTATGCTGTGGCTTGTGGGCCAAAAATCTAGGAATGGAACCATTGCGATGAAATGGTTGTTGGAACCGTGGGTTCTTGCAAGATCTGATAATTCGTCTCATTTGTAAT
>JABUQX010098466.1:50000-52500 GCA_015478945.1 Trachelipus rathkii
TTACGATTTATAATATAATATTTATTAAATTTAATCTTATCAATAAATGTTTCCATCAAAGGCTTCACCGTATTACTATATATATATATATATATATATATATATATATATATATAATATATATATATAATATATTATAACACATATTATATAGATATAATAATATATATATATTAGTATTATAATATATAAATCTGATATAGGATAGATATAAAGTATATATACCTATCTTTTTCTAAAGATATAGTAATAAAATGTAATAATTATTTTTATCATATTATAATATAAATATATATATTTATATAATATATAATATAAGTACGTACAGCTCAGGTTATAGAAGGGCTCTAGGACGATACGTCTGCATCTTGGTCGGAGTGCTATTGGGTGTACCGAGGTTATTAATACTACTATTAGTTGATGTACTATATTATTATATATATACTATACTATTATATTATTAATTAAAATTTATTACTAACACAGATTACATTATGTTGTGGCCATTTTAAACATTCACTTAAAATTCTAAATGTAGTTCACTGAGGTTTTAAATTTAGTTTTTATTTATTTAAAGGAAAAAATTCGTAAAAAATATTTCCATTTTGTTATTTTGTTTTTGTTTTGTTTTTTTCAATATAAAATATTTCATTTCAGAAAATCGAATTTTATTTTGAAATAATTTAAAGATATATTCTTTAATAAATAAATCAGTATAAAATCAATGATACTATTTATTTCTTATTTTATTATATTTACGTATGTTTCCGTGTTTAAATAAAGTTTTGCTCCCTCTATACGTGAGTTCCGTACACTGTGTTTCCTTCTGGAGGCGAAAATTCTTCTGGTTTGATTAGCTTCTTCAGACGCTGTGAAATAAAGGGGAAAACAATATAGAAAAAAGACTCGATAAAAAAAAACAAAATAATAGCAATTATTACGACTACTATTATCACCACAACTACTAGTACTATTGAAACTACTGCTGCTACTATACTTACTAGAATAATAATAATAAGTAATCATTATAATCATAATAATATAATATATATAATAATATAATATAATAATAATAATAATAATAATAATAATAATAATAATAATAATAATAATAATAATAATAATAAATATTTAAGGCCTCGATATAAAAAGGTATCTACCTCTTTGAAAGAGCCAGGCGTGACGATGAAGAGGTAGATCATGTAAAGTGGAATGCAAACGATGGAAGAAGAAGTAAGAGTCCACCCCACTATCAGAACCCATCCATCCGAAAGGGGGTTATCTTTATCTTCTTCTTCCACTGGAACCGAAGGAAATATAAAAAAGAGATGAATTCAATTGTAGTAGATAGAGGTAGGTGTGTGTCTGTTGTTCTGTTGTTATTATTATTATTTTATTCATTATTATTTATTATTCTTTTATTAATGTGATTATTGTTACTATCGCTCAATTATTATTTTGTATTATATATTATTTATATTTTTATTTATTATTATTTCTTATATTATTATTATTTTTATTATTATTATTTTTTTTATTTTATTTATTAATTATTAATAATATTATTAATAAAATGTATTATTAAATATTAATATAATTATTATTATTATTATTATTATTATTATTATTATTATTATTATTATTATTATTATTATTATTATTATTATTATTATTATTATTATTATTATTGTTATTATTAATTCGTAATTACACCATGCCTCTGAACTTTGAGTGTCACTTCAATATTGCAGAAAAGTAAGTGAGGCATTTGAAACTTAATTATATAGGAAAATTTTTACAGTGCCTACCAGTATGAAAGTAGGAGAAATATATTTCCAGCAGATGATCCAAAAACTCCCAGGTCTGAAGCCAAGCATTTTCTGAATGTCGTTGGCAAATCTCTCTGCACCGTAGAACCAACAAACTGCGGTTGCCTCCACGAACACAATGAACAAGATCGGGTTTCCAGTTCCAAAAATGTTCAAAAGATCAACGATGTACATTCCTCCCTGAAATACAAAGACTCAGTTAAAACATTCGTCTTTAATCATACTCCAACATTAATATGATGGTGATGATGATGAGGTGAGTAGAAATAAGACCGGCTTCTTAATATTTTTATTTTTAAATGTAAAAAAAAAAAGAAAAAAAAAATTTTTCCTCGATTTTTTTTTTTAAACTTTATTTCTGGTGGGAATTTGCTGGAACAGACACCATTAGAAAGAATTAGCCAAATTATTTCAAAATCTTTCTTTCAGTAGAAAAAAAAAGTTACCTTAATTTTCGTCTTTCGACTAAAACATTTGGAAATAAAAAATTTAGTTATTCGGATCATGTTGAATCATACAACAAAAGAAAGATCCGCCCCAGATAATCTAAATCTGCTACAAAAATGAAATTAAATTAAGTATAAAAAATTGAAAATAATGAAAAAATAAAAAAAAAAATAGAAAAATAAACAAACAATAAAAAAACAATATAAAAACATGCAACTCGAATG
>JABUQX010098466.1:55000-82500 GCA_015478945.1 Trachelipus rathkii
ATTATATAATATAATAGAGAGAAGAGAGAGGAAGAGTAATAGAGAGGATGAAGAGAGAGAGAGATAGAGAGACAGTGAGAGAAGAAGGAGAGAGAGAGGATAGGAGGACAGTATTGAAGAGGGAGAAGGCGAGAGAGGGAGAAGGAGGGGGGGAGAGGAGAGAGAGGAAAAGAGAGAGAGAGAGAGGAGATGAGAGAGAGAGAGAGAGGGAGAGGAGAGGGAAGGAGAGGAGAGAGAGAGAGGAGAGAGGAAAAAGTAAAATAAAAAAAGAAGAAGAAAGAAAGAGAAAAGGAGAGAAGAGAGAAAGGGGAGGGAGAGAGAGAGAGAGAGCAGGAGAGAGAAGAGAGAGAGAGAAAGAAAGAAAGAAGGAAAGAAAGAAAGAAAGAAAGAAGAGAAAGAGAAAGAAAGAAAGAAAGAAAGAAAAGAAAGAAAGAAAGAAAGAAAGAAAGAAAGAAAGAAAGAAAGAAAGAGAGAGAGAGAGAGAGAGAGAGAGAGAGAGAGAGAGAGAGAGAGAGAGAGAGAGAGAGAGAGAGAGAGGAGAGAGAAAGGAAAGAAAGAAAGAGAAGAAGAAAGAAAAGAAAGGAAAGTAAGAAAGAAGGAAAGAAAGAAAGAAAGAAAGAAAGAAAGAAAGAAAGAAACCGGTGGGGTTTACGGAAAAGTCTTATAAGTTACACTTTACCCCCCTCAATTTAGGGGTCTTAAAGAATTGTTCTAAGAGTTGCTACATTATGGGTCGTCAACACGAGTATGATGCACAGGCGTAATTGGGAGCCGGTTTTACAAGCTTGTAAAACCTTATAAGGGGTGCACGAGTCACCAAGTAGTAAATGGCTGTAGATATTTGAAAAATTAATGGCTGACAGGATTCGGAGGAGGAATCGGAGTTGAAGAAGGAAACGGTGCCCGAGTGAACTAAATAAAATTAAAAATAAAATAAAAATTAATAATATAATAATAATAATAATAATAATAATATATAATAAGATATTGGTATCATATTAGTTCAATAATAATAAATAATAGCTCTAACATAATATAATAATAAATAATAATATAATAATATAATAATAATATATAATAAATAAATAATAATAAAAATGATAATAATAATAATAATAAATAATTAACAAATAATATAAAAATAATCAATAATAAGTAATAAAAATAATAAAATTGATATAATAATAATAATAAAACTAACAAATATGTAAAAATTATCAAAATATATCGTAAACAAGCGGATAAGAAATAACAGGTAGAATAATAGGAGAATAAAGAATCAGCGCTTTAATTCCCAATAAATTTTAAATTCGCATTATGTTTTAGCGGCATTAGAATCGATATCTTACTCGATAAAGAATCAATAGTGAAGGATGCAACCATATGTGAGGATGCAGGTGCTGTGCGGATGAGGATTCGTGTGGACGGGTGGCGGAATGACGGGAGGCTGGCGGTATGTAAGGAGACTGATGTACGGAATTCGCCGAAAGATCCAAGCTAATTGCGTACCCACTCAAAAGAGATACTAAATCACGGACCGCCGTTGGGGACCTAGGAAGGTTAATTTTCCCCTGTTCAGGAATTAACCCCCCCACCCCCTCTTCCTCAACACTTATATCTAACTCTAAACAAGGGAAGGCGGGAAGATGTGTTATTAATAATAATAATAAATAAATATAATAAAATAATGATATATAATAATATAATAATATATAATAATAAATAGTATATAATAATAAGTAATAATAATATTTTATATTATTATTAATTATTATTATTTAGATTATTATTATTATTGGATTATTGATATATTATTATTTATTATTTTATATATTTTTTATTATTATTATATTATTATTATTATTATTAATTATTATTATTAATGTATTTTATTTTAAAATACTACTGCCAATAATGATATACTAATAATATATAAGATAATAATATAATATAATATGAATAATTAAAATAAGTACGATAATGAATTAATAGTAATAATATTATATTAATAATAATATAATGATGATAATAATAATATAGATAATAAAATAATTATAATAATAATAATAGATATAATTAAAGATAATGTAGTAGGTAAATAGTTAGATAATTTAAATTAAAGTAATGTAATTTTAAATTAATAAATTAGATTTAATTAAGGGTTAAAATGAGGTCTGATGAGTCAATAATAATAAAAAATAAGTAATAGTGATATAATGATATATAGATGGATATATAGATGATCAGTAAATAATGATATAATAAGATATATAATTAATGAATGTAATATAAGTATAAATAAATAATAATAATAATTATTATTTATGGTGGATTTTTGATAAGCGAGGAAAGATAACGAAAATAATATAATATAATCATCTTATGATTAATGTGATTAATAATATATATGAATAATAATAATAATAATGGAATAATATGAATATAATTAGATAATCGATATATATGATTATACATGTTAAGTGATGGAGTTTAACGAAGTATTATGTGTTGGCAATGTTCTTGGCATTGACTATATAGTTTAAGTCATAATTTAATTATAATTTTTAATAATTATATTTATTATAATTATAAATTATTATTAATTAAGTTATTTGATTATTATATATTATTATAATTAATTATAATTATTGATTATTAGTCTTCTTTTTTTTTATTTTATTATTCTGTTTTGAGATTTATTATTGTTGTTATTACTATTTTAATTATTATTATTATTAATATTATTATTATGTTATATTTAGTTATTATTATTATTGATTATTATTATTATTATTGATTATTATTATTTTATTATTTATTAATGTGATTTATTATCATTATTTTATTTTATTTATTGAATTTATATTATTTATGATTCTTACCGGCCGTCGGTTTTGCGAGTTCGTGTTACTTCTACGTAGAGGAGTAGGTGGCAGAGGGTTATATACGAGGGTAGAGGATCGATTTGCTAGGAGTATTGGATGGATACTTTGGGCGCTTCAGGGGACTTTCGGTTGAGCCTTACTCTTATGTATGTAGCGATGTGTAACGATTGTAGGTACTAGAGTATGGTACTGCTATCGTATAACTACTTACTACTTATATTATACTACTGAAATGATCCTTACTACTATCATCATACTTACTACTAACTACTACTACTACTACTATACTATTCTAATAATATATAATAATAATAATATAATAATAATATATAATTTATTATATTATAATATATAGATATAATAATATATAATAATATGAATGATAATAATAATAATAATAATAATAATAATATATATACTAAATATAATATATAGATATATAATAATATAATAATAATAATAATAATATATAAAATGATTAATAATAATATAATGATATAATAATAATAATAATAATATAATAATATATAATGTATACTATAATAATATAATAATATAATATAATAATATAATAATAATTAATAATAAATTGAGATATCAAAGAAAATGTTTTGAATTCAGTATATTTAAAATAAAATACAATACATTAAATAATGCAAGAAATATTGAATTGAGGCTTATAATAATAATAATAATAATAATAATAATAATAATAATAATCATATAATAATATTTTAAAAATAATTGTATATACATTATAATAATAGAATAATAATAATTTAAATAATAATAATAATAATAATAATAAAAATAAAAATAAAAATAAAAATAAAAATAAAAATAAAAATAAAAATAATAATAATAATAATAATAATATAATAGATAATAATATATAATAAATAATAATAATAATCTAATAATAATAATCATAAATAATAATAACTAATGAATAATAATAATAATAATAATATAATAATAATAATAATTGGTCATTCTCTAGTAAATCTAGTTTTTTGTATAAAGATGCAGCTAAATAAAATTGAGAGTTGATAAGTTAAAAATGGATTCCAAAGTACGTAGATTTTTCTTCAAATTTTTCTTTTAATCCTTTCTTTTTTCCTCTTTCCCTTCCTCTTTTCCCCTTTTTTATTTCGCAATTTTTCCGTCTTCTTCTCTCAATTTGTTTCTAATAATTTTAACTTTAGACAATTGTGGTGATGTCAATCATCCATCTTCGCCTCACCCAGAAACTAATGCCTTATATTTTAATTTCTTCTAAAGATTTTATTTCTATTCTCGCTTATGTTAATATTAAGAAGACTTATGGTCCTAACTGCATTCCTTCTCTAGTTCTCATATTTTGTGCTTTCGAACTTGCGCTTTGTTTTAGCTGTTTTTTTCTCCTGTTTTCTTCTCGGCTTTTCTGCCTGAACCCACAGGTCGGTATATGTATTTTCATCGAATGAGAAAAAAAAAGGTACCTCAAGGCCATTAATAATTCGCCCTAGTTACTGGTTAGACTATTGTTGTTTGCCCAAAAGTTTTTCGGAATATTCTGACAGAGATTTGAAAAGCCCAATCGTAATTTTTTGCGTAATTTTTCTAAATTTATATAAGATTGTCAGTATTACCAACGCAAGGAATGAGATACTGGTGAACTTTCTATTCGCACCGACCCTTATTCCTCTGCACTTCTGCATTCCTGTGAATCTTTCGCTGGGGAGTTAGACATATTAAAAACTTTCACTAGACTCTGACACAATTTTAACTGCAAAACTTTTCTCGCTGGTATCTATTCTCTTTGATTTTCTTCCAATCCCTCTATGACAACTGTTGTGGACAGCCATCTCAAATATTTTGCGGTGAATGTATTAATAGTGGAATTCTTTCTTCTTTCCATTAATGATATTATATTTGCCATTTCATCATTTATCCGTTCTTATGCCTATGATTCTACCTTACATAGCTCTTTTTTATTTACAAAATCGATTTACACATCTGTAATAGCTTACACTAGCTTAACAAAGTTGACCTCTGATCTTTCCGTTATTTCCAATTGTTGCATAGCAGAAAATGGTCATTTTCAGTGAACGAAAAACTGAATATCTTCATTTATGTACTCCACAAAATATTCCACACAACAATAAGCTTTTGAAGCACAAAATTAAACTTCTTTTGTTCTTGATTTTATTGGTGTTTCTTTTTCTCTCTGTCACTCATGGAAGGATGATGTTGTAGCTATCCCTTAATAGGTTTTAACGACATGGATATTCCGACACATCTTTAAAAAATTAAAACTTCTTGTCAAGCCCTTGGAGTAGGGTTGTCATAAACCCATGTAAGAAGAATGCATTGCATATCTTTGGCAGTTTTACTAGTATAACTCTTCTTGAAAGCTTGAAGTCAAGAACTGGACTTTCAATTAATCTTCCTACTCTCACTGATCCTCTTCAATAATTATAATAATCTGTTGGATCGTTCTCCTTTGATTATTATCGCTACTACATTTGATACTGTTCTTTTGAATTTTTCATTCATGCCCCCACCTTTGAGGAGAGCTATTGTGACTCGTCTTTTCATGTCCTCTAATTCATTTTCCATTCAGATTCCTGATCCCTGGTACCAGACTTGATCCGTCAGCACATTACTTTGTGTACTTTTCTACTAAAATTTATAACATATTCCCACCTATTTTTCTACTTCCTATAATTTTGCACTTTCAAGCAATATCATGTAAGTCAAAGCATGTCAGTCAAAAGTTTTAAAATGTCTTCTGATTTTCTTCATCTATGGTTGGGTTGTTATGCAGACCAATAACCTTTTCTGCCAGAGGTTTTATAACGACATACGGGTAATATATAGACCATTAACCTTTTCTACCAGAGGTTTTATAAAAACATAAGGGTGTTATGTAGACCATTAACCTTTTCTAGCAGAGGTTTTATAAAGACATAAGTAAACTTTATTGAAAGTCAAATTGAAGCTCTGCATTTCCTTGTTTATATAATTTAAACTGTCAGCATAGTATTTGGATTCACTTTTAATTCTCAGATTATTACATTGTCACACCCTTTTATCATTTTTATTAGTTATTTATATATTACTTATTCACTCCCCCCCCACACTTTATTTAAAAATTTGTTTCTAAAATACATATAAAAAAGATTATAATATGGAACGAACTTGATTTCAATTTTATAATTAAATTTTAGATCTGATAAAAAATACTTTCAGAAAGCTTGTAACTGTTGTGCTGCACAACTCAAAGTAATAACAATTTCTCTTTTATTCAATTTTAAAGTATACTATCTATCCTCTTTTTTTCTGTATATTATATATATATATATATATATATATATATATATATATATATATATATATATATATATATATATATATATATATATATATATATATATATATATATCTATAATCTATAACTAATCTATAACAACTCCCAGGAAGAGCTTTCGCCCTGTCAGTAGGTCCAGCGTCTTCTCCTTCTGGCCCGAAGATTTTAACCCCAGAACACTCCAGAAAGGCCTTTCTCGGCCCAATGGCTTGGACGCCAGTCCTCAAGTTAACACTCTCAGGTAGGGTTTCGCCCTTTCAGCAGTAGAACTAGCATCTTCTCATTAGGCCTCAAAACTGGGTTCTCCTAGAGCTCTCAGAGTGTCTTGCTTTAGGCATAGATCCCAACGCTGGATAAGAGTGATTTAAGCAAAGAGAAAGGACCATTTTGCCTAGCCTGTCGCCCTATAACCACCATACGAAGAAGATCTTCATGTCCTGACCGCGTCAAAACTTCCAATCATTATTCTTCCCTTGACTGAGTTGAAAACATCCTATATCGACCAAATATCATTATTATATATATATATTATTATAAATATTATTATTATATATATATATATATATATATATATATATATATATATATATATATATATATATATATATATATATATATATATATATATATATATATATATATATAGCAAAAAGGTGTTTAAATCTCTCTCTCTCTCTCTCTCTCTCTCTCTCTCTCTCTCTCTCTCTCTCTCTCTCTCTCTCTTCACTTCTAGCTTTAAATCTACTTTAAAATCAACACTCTTTCGCATTTCACACTCAAACAATAAAATAAAATATTACCTAAATTGATTAACATAAGGAAGAATATGACAGACCAAAACATAGAGCCAGTCATGGTTGCAATTGCTTCTGGGTAAACTGTGAAAACCAAACCAGGTCCTGCAAAACAAGAAAAGTAAAAACGAAGCTGAAAATACTTCAAATTTTAAAAAAAGAGCTCGGCCTCACATGCATTGCCCTATTTTTGGTGGTAAGCTCTCTAACAAATTTCTTCTTACACTGCAAAAAAATCTCAAATCAAATGTCCCAACAAAATGATATAAATGTCACTAGAAAAATTGCAACGCCGAAATGGCATATTACTTATAAAAAAAAAAAAAACGTAGTTTCACCAATTTACTTTACTTAATAATAAGATATTTGAATACTTTGGAAGTGACATTTTTGTCATATTTTTCTTGAGGTAGGATCCGTATGAGGATTTGAACCGGAACTTTCACCACGTAAACCAATGGCTTTACTAGTTTGAGCAATTAATTCTGTATGAAAATATGGGTTTTTTTAATTACCTATCCGGTCGAATCATTTAAACGGATTCAAACACCAAATTTTTTTTTAACTTTTTGAGTTTCACAGATAATTACGAAAATATTTTAAACTTTGAAAAAAATTAGTATATATATATATATATATATATATATATATATATATATATATATATATATATATATATATATATATATATATATATATATATATATATATATATATATATATATATATATATATTTATATATATATATATATATATATATATATATATATATATATATATATATACTATATATATATATATATATATATATATAACTATAATATATGTATATATATATAATATAATAATAATATATATATATAATAATATAACAATATATATATATATATATATATATATATATATTACTAACTATATATATATATATATATATATATAGTTGCTTTCCCTCTTCAGATGACTGAAAATTTATTTTCTTAAGTAATGTTGGTGCCTTGGTATTTATTACGAATTATAAAAATAAGGAAAGAAAAAAAGAGAAGAGAGAAAGTCCACGTAATTATTATTTCTTAAAATGCTTTTATTCAGTTATATATATATATATATATATATATATATATATATATATAATAATATAATATATATATATATATATATATATATATATATATATATATATATATATATATATATATACTATATATAACTATATATATATATATACATATATATATATATATATATATATATATATATATATGCTAAAGAGCGGAATTTTTTTTTTTTTTTTTTTTTCGTCGAAAAAAAAAAAAATTATTTCCCCCTTAGGGGCTCGAGCCGACGGGGGGACGGGGGGGACGTTTCATACCCGGAGGGGATGGTCGGCCGCGCCACGCAAAGACCAAAGAGCGGGGGTTTCAGAACCATCGGAGAGTTAATCCTTCGTCCCACCAGGGATGGGCTGACCGCGGCAAGTCTTTGCGGTTTACCCTATGATTCTTTGGTTGAAAGGTGATTTTGTGAGCGTTTTTTTTCATTTTTTAAACAATTCAACTGAGGCGAAAAAAAAAAAAAAAAAAAAAAAAAAGGTAAATCCCATCCTTAAATTTTAGGCTGATTCCAAATATATAATTTGTTTCTCTGTAGGACCTACCGTTCTCTAGTTACATACTGTGAAGCATTAAAAAATCTGACCATCTATGTATATATATATATATATATATATATATATATATATATATATATATATATATATATATATATATATATATATATATATATATATATATATATATATATATATATATATATATATATATAATGTATACTACTATATTAAAACATAAAAGGAACAGTGAAGCACAAAAGGAAATTGTTTTTTATCCAAAATAAATTAAATTTTATTTTTTAAAAGCAGTATAATAATATCAAGGATGTAAACCTTTCCGATGAAAATTTTCTTTCAGTCATGTAAAAGAGTTGGGTCCATATATATATATATATATATAATAATAATAACATATATATATATATATATATATATATATATATATATATATATATATATACATATATATATATATATATATATATATATATATATATATATATATATATATATATATATATATATATATATATATATATATATATATATAGTATATATATATATATATATATATATATATATACTACTATATATATATATATATATATATGGTGAACTCTATAATAGGTTCGTCATATATCTTGAAAAGTACGGCTTGTATCAGAAAACAAATAACATATTTGGAATGTGCGTAAAAATTTAATTTTGGAAAACTTTATTTTATGAATTTAATATGTACGACAACAATATATTTTGCTGTGGCGCCAAAATTTCTGCTGTAGAAATTTCGTCCAGCGTCGACAAAAATTATGGAATGAAATTTTTTTTTTTAAAAATTATTAACGTAAATGCATGGCACACGAGGGTAATCTACGGGAGGCTCCGTCCCCAGTAAACCCCGACCGGTGAGTGCTGGTGAAATATTTTTTGAAAATATAAAAACAGTATTTTTTAATTTAATAAAAAAATAATCATGATTTTTAAAGTTAACCTTAAAATATTGAAATGATATAAAGAAAACGTATATTTAAACGTATATATATATATATATATATATATATATATATATATATATATATATATATATATATATATATATATATATATATATATATATATATATATATTATATATATATATATATATGAGGCGATAAGAGTCGCATGGCAAGGGCCCAGGTTCAATCCTCGGACCCTAGGTAGGAAATTACCTAGAAGTTCAGCTAAAATAAGGGCTATGCCGTGATGTGTGTTTTTAATATATATATATATATATATATATATATATATATATATATAACACTATATATATATATATATATATAACTATATATATATATATATATATATATATATATATATATATATATATATATATATATATAGTAAATAACATATAATAATAAATTTGGCTAGATTAGACCTGTATCATTTAAACGCGTAGTGTTTAAGAATATACGGCGTACACTCGCGGTATCGCTAGGCATATGACCTAACATCGGGGTAGAGCTAGGGAGGCAAGGTTATGATACGTTTTGTGGGTCATGACTAAAAAATACATTACGTTTTTATATATGTGCTTTACAGTATATCACCTCTTTACTGATTTTATTTTAAAATTAAACAAAAGTATTTGAATTCCTTTAAATCATTCGAAATTCTGCATTATTAAAACGACCGGATGGATAATGAAAAAGATCGAATATATTTCAAGTGCTTTATAGTGATTGTAATTTTGATCTTACCTTCGACATAACTTGCGAAATGTCTGTATTTTGCACAGTCGGGACGTACCAATCACAGAGAGATAACAAACCCAGCCAAGAAGCTTGTCAAGCAGTTTATTGATGATGTAATGAGCGTCTCTGTATATATATATATATATATATATATATATATATATATATATATATATATATATATAATAATATTGTATCTACATATATATAATATATACTGCTCTTCTGCTATATATATATAATATATATATATATTTATATATATATATATATATATATATATATATATATACTATATATATATATATATATATATATATATATATATATATATATATTTATATATATATATATATATATATATATATATATATATATATATATATATATATATATATATATATATGTCGTTAAGTTGCATTCACATTCAGCCTCCAAGTGGTGTGATTGGGAACCTACATGCGGTTCCCTCCCAAGCAATACTGCAGAAAGGTCAGCGGGTTCCATATAGTGCGCTCTTCCTTACCTCGTGGCCGAGGTACAATCGAAGCCTCAAAATCCCTTGATGCTCAGAGATAAGTCCGAATGATAGTTTGTTCATTGAATTATTCATTATACATCTTGTGCAGTTTATTATTTCAGATCTACTGATATACGTGTCCCAACTTCTCATCTTAGCTGGAGACGTGGAAGCTAACCCAGGACCCAGATCATACCAATGTCCCAAATGCAATAGAAAATGTTGTCGAGGTAAGACCTTAGTGCAGTGTAATTTCTGTCATAAATGGTTCCATCTGAAGTGTAAAAACCTTCAAACCAACAGAGCTTACTCCAGAACTTGGTCCTGTCACCTATGCGGAAATGGGCACACAGAAACTCAAATTCCACACCCCAATAATTCAATCCATATAAATGGGATAAAAAAAATACATAGGATTTCAACTTCAACACACACTAATCAAATACAACATACACATAGCACTCATACAGGAATCTCATTTAAAACAGAACACACACCTCGCTGAATTCCCTAATTACACAACCTTAAGACAGGACAAAAATCTACCTCAAAATAGCCTGGTCACACTTTGTCATAATATATATAAACAAACACATACATTAAAATATACAATTTCAAAACACCACAAACCATTCACAGTATCTCATGAACAACGGCCAATTATCATACCAGTCAATAGAAATACAGGTTAGTAACAAAACATACAACATAATCAACTTTTATATTACCCCATCCACATCTAGAAATTACCCACAGAACTATGCCCCAAATCTATCCCCTCCAGCAAAATATAACAACTTGATACTGGCCGGAGATTTCAATGCACACCACCCTACATGGTTCAATATTCACCCACTTTTACAAAGAGGCGATGCACTCATTAATGATCTTCACTAACTCAGTATCCTCAACATCAGAAATCAACCTACACGAAGACCTATCTTCAACACAATCAAAATCCGAAAATCCCCCATCACCTTCTGCTCCCCTCAAATTCATGTCACTTTTACAGGGCATACCTATTCAAACCCTCTCCTCAGACCACTTCCCAATTCTTCTCACAATCAACACAACCACCCAAATTACACTTCATTTAAAAAACATATACCAACTACAAAAGAGCAAATTGTCAATCATATAATGATACCATTGAACAGAATTTTGAAACATTTCTCCTCACTCAATCAAGAAATACATCATTTTAATAAAACAGTTCTCAAGGCTTCCAAAAAACACATCCCACACGGTTACCGTAAACAATTTAACCCCAATTTTTCACCTGAAATAGAAACCCTAATAAAACAAAGAAACACCCTCAGGCAAAATAGACAACCAAACCCAGCTCAACCAAATCAAATCACAGACCTTAACAATAGAATAAATACATTAATCAACACAAATCAAAGAGAGTTCTGGAAGCAATACACCCAAAATATAAATTACAAGACAAAAACAACGCAACTTTCCGCACAATAATATAATTAGGTACATCACATTTCCAACCCATTCCCACACACGAAGCAATTTTAAAACAAAGCAATTAAATTCCTAGTTCAAAAAAATCAATGTAATATCATCATTCACATTATTCAAAAATTAGCCATAAACCCATAATCCCTTCTAACAGACAAATAATAATTAAACGACTTAAAAAAATTAAAAGCCAATCCCCCCCCCACCACCACCGAAGTACTCAACCTAATTAAATCAAGCAGTAGGCCCAGACCAAATATCTAATATATCTAATATACACCTCAAACACTTGGGAACCAAGGCTATCGAAGCCCTCAATTATTTAACACAGCATGGTAAAACTAACACTCTGCCTCCATCTGGAAACACACCCACACCCACACCCACACCCCACCCCCACCCACACCCACACCCACCCCACCCACACCCACACCCACACCCACACCCACACCCACCCACACCCACCCCACTAAAGCCAGGTAAACCACTCAACAACCCAGCTTCCTACATACCAATTCCACTGCTCTCCACAATAGTCAAAGTACTGGAAAAATTAATACTCAATAGAACCCTACCTTATATTCCTCTATCTAGCACACAACATGGATTTAGGCAAAAACATTCCACAATCACTACCCAAACTGATTTAACACAGCATATTCTGAATAGATTTAACCAACTCTCCTCCCTCTCTCACCATTCTAATCACAATAGACATTATTAACAAGGCATTCGATACAGTCCCTCGATATATCTTAATAAGTAAAATTGGTAAATTTAAAAATCTCCTAAACGTATTTTCACCATGCTGGGATTCGATCCTTGATTAACTTTACTAAAACTGATTGGAGGTTGCAATATTTATGTTAATAAGTAAAATATTAAATGCTAACATGCCCATTAAAGGCAAAAAAATAGTAGCAAGCTTCATATCAAGACGTACAGCTAAAGTTATACAAGGATGACACTCCTTCCGTACATACAAACTATATAATGGCGTCCCAAAAGGAACCATCCTCTCACCTTCCCTCATTAATATTTTTATACACGATCTCCCAACCCCTGCCTCCCATTATATAAAAATTAATATCTATGCCGATGATCTAACCATTACTGTTCAACAACCCTCCATAAATACAGCACGCATATAACTTCAACATTATATAAGAAAACTGGAACAATGGCTGACAGATAATAGAATGTCAGCCTCACCCAAAAATTCTTCAAACATATTATTCACACCAGATAAAAAAGAATCACATAAACATCCAACAATTCATCTTTTAAATAATAGACTCTCTCTTAATAGACAACGAACCATCTTAGAATTGACATTCGATTTACTTATGACATTTACCCCCCACATAAACATCACACCCAAAGCCACAAATAAATTAACGTTATGAAGGCAATAACAAGAACTTACTTTGGACAACATAAAGAAACAAATTCAATAGTATACAAACAATATCTTCGCCCCTCTTTAAACTACGCAGTACGCATCCCCCGCCTGGGTTTCCACAGCATCAGATACTAACATTAAGAAGCTCGAAGTAGTCCAAAATAAAGCCCTTAGGAAAGTAACTGGCTGCTTTCCCAAAACACCTAAAAAACCATCTTCAAACTGAAACAAAAATCCTACAAATAGGGGCCCATCTTGACATAGTAGGATGTGAATTCTATAGCAGATCACTATAAACAGATCACCCCCCTACATCAAACATTGCAACAACCCCCTAATCTTAGAAATAAAAAAGCTACACCAACAAAATACTATTCTACTATATAGAACAACCTACCTCCACCACCACCCAACACTCAAATCACGAAACACATTCACGCATAACTGACCCAGGAAACTATCTTAACATACTCAAACAATACCAAAATCTAAGCACGTCCACCAGAACTCTCCAACAGTGGACAAACTTTGGACCGCCAAACACTGGTAATGCTTTCGCGGCTCCTCTCCGGGCACCACCCATCCCTTCTTCAGGAATACAAATCTGAATATTTTGGAGATCCCACCACCAACTACTGTCAAAGATCCCTTCCCAAACCATCGACAACACAGAACATCTCATAATAGATTTCCCTGCCCTGGAGGGTATTAGAAACAATTTCAATGGACTGAAATTATCAGGTCTCTGGGGGCGACCGGCGATGGTGGCGAAGTACCTCGAGGTTGCCCGCTTCTCGTAGGAGGGGAGTGGGGGCGACAAAGAATAAAGAATATATATATATATATATATATATATATATATATATATATATATATATATATATATATATATATATATATATATATATATATATATATATATATATATATATATATATATATATATATATAACAACATATACATATATATATATATATATATATATATATATATATATATATATATATATATATATATATATATATATATATATATATATATATATATATATATATATATATATATATACACTAAATTTCATTCAGTAATAATTTATTTATATAATGTTTTATACAATTTTTTCAGTATTTTTTATTTCATAATCTATTACATATATAATTCATAATGTTATATAAGACTTAAAAATGTGTAGATGAATAATCATCTGAAAATAGTTCGCAATGAATTGTAAAGAAATTAATAAATAAAATTGCTTTTATCATCTTATATATATATATATATATATATATATATATAATATATATATATATATATATTATATATATATATATATATATATATATATATATATATATATATATAATATAATATATATATATATATATATAAAATATAAATATATATATATATATATATATATATATATATATATATATATATATATATATATATATATATATATATATATATATACTATATTTTTTTATTATAATTGCTATTTATATATATATATAAAAACCTTATATATATATATATATGTTGTGGATGAAGCATCTTAGAAGGAGGTGATCGGCTGTTTCAGCCTCTATTAGACATCCAGGACAGAGTGGAGAGGTAGCATTTTGGAGTTGGAACCTTT
Source organism: Trachelipus rathkii (assembly GCA_015478945.1). NCBI lineage: Eukaryota > Metazoa > Arthropoda > Malacostraca > Isopoda > Trachelipodidae > Trachelipus > Trachelipus rathkii. Next base: position 70,415 of record JABUQX010098466.1, read on the forward strand.
GTCTGTGTTCCTGGAGGCCTGGGCGATACCCAGATCTCAATCAAGAGAGTGAAATTTGCATCTTTCGTGGAAGTTTATTTTGTGTTGATGATATTTCTGGGGGTCGGGAGTTTATAAAGCGATTTGGTGGGCGTTGTTGAGGCATTGTTGTGTAAAGTATGAATGAATACGTTTTGAGAGAGACGTGTTGTTTGGAAGAGTGAGAGTTGTTTTAAAGAGTTCACTGTAGTAGTGGAGGGCAGCGGACGAGGGAGGGGATTTTAAAAGATGTATAGTGTGATCTTTTAGGTAATTGTGGCATAGGTGGGTCGGATCGAGAGCTTTGGCATAGAATTGTGTTCCTATAACGTCCAAATGATTTTGAATGGGTAGAATTTTTGTTTTTTCTTGTAGATGTTGAATTTGAGTTGTTTTCAGGCAGCCTGAAAAGGTAAGGCAGCATTTTGCATTCTTTGTATTCCGATTCTGTTGGTGCATGAAATTTGAGGGTACCAGATTGTTGATCCATAGTTTAATGTAGTTCTTGAGAATTCTTTGTATGTTATTATCAGTGTGGTTGATTCATTGCCGAAATTGTGTTGAGATAGAGTTCGTCGGACATTCAGTTTTCTTTTTTGCTGTGTTTATGATGTTTTAATTGAGGTGTAATGGTGAAGTGGGTGTTGAAGTTTACACGGAGAATTTTGGGTGTTTTGTTTAGGGGGATGATGGAGTTATTTAGAGTTACTTGCATGTGTAACGATGATTAGTGTCTGTCAGTGGTGATCAAGGTTATAGTTGATTTCTCGGCAGAGGCTGACATTCTGTTGGAAGATAGCCAAGCTTCTAGGTGGTTTTGGTAAATTTGAGTTTGAATTTTAGCGATGGGTACTGAGGGGTCAGGTATGGTTATGGTTATTTCATTTCCATATTTCCATAGGTTATAATTCGTAAATTGAGAGATTGGGGGTGGGGATAGTAGTAACAGACAAACCTACGGCTAACCATTCACAGAGCCGTATTTCTCTGACGTCACTAAGCCCCGAACCTTTTTTTAATGTGACCAGATTTCTTGTAGTTAAAATCGGGACACACACACACACACACACTATATATATATATATATATATATATATATATATATATATATATATATATATATATATATATATATATATATATATATATATATATATATATATATATTATATATATATATATATATATATATATATATATTATTTTTTTTAATTTACCTTAGTTGATTTTTAAATATTTTAATGTATTTATTTTTATTATTATACTTTAGTGTCCCTAAATATTTTTATTTATTTTAAATAAGTTTTAGCAATAAAACATTGATAAAATGTATGAAAGCGGATTTGAACCATCGTCTATCGGGATGGTTTACGAGAGCTTTAGTCTACTGAGCTAAAGTGCCAGATTCTTATCTCCCTGCTAATAATTTCTCAGTATATTCGAGACACGGTCAATTTTTATTATCTCGTCTTCGACCTCATGTCTTTTTTGAACACTTATATAAAATTCTTTTTTTCTCTTTCGTTCTAATATATATATATATATATATATATATATATATATATATATATATATATATATATATATATATATATATATATATATATATATATATATATATATATATATATATATATATATATGCTTTCCTTATTTGACAGAGAAATAATTTTCGGATAGCTTTCAAACTTAGAACACATATAACTGGTAGTGTCAGCTTCCGGACACCAAGTTTTCATGCCGCTATGCCCGCTGCAAGTGGCTGCTGGGTCCTTTAACTTGAATATGGTCTTAGCTAGGTCGAAAATAAGCTGCCGATATGCTCAAGCGAAGGATTCGGCGCTTGAGATGACTCTTGAGGCGGATCACGGTGTGGCTGAGACTGGTGTTGGAGCCGAATATTAAAATCTGTATACAAACGTATAATATGTCTTTCCTTAGGTTTGCGAACTCTTAGAATTTAATTTTGAGGGTTTCAGAACCCTCAAGGATGTCTAACACCCTTAAGGGTTTCCAGATAAAAAAGTAAAAATAAATGAAAGACATATGGAGTGCATAAGAGAAGAAGACGGGAAAAAGATGAATCAGGAATAAACACAAAGAAGGTAGAGATGGAGAGTTCAAATGATACGGTGCGCCTCACCGTAGCAGCAGTCGCAGCAGAAGCCAGAGTTGAATTCTGATTACAAACGTGTAATAGACAAGTAGGATTTTTCCCTGTGTTTAAGAACTCATAGAACTTGATTTTATGGGTTTCAGAACCCTCATAGGTATATGAGAGACCCCAAGGTGGGTCTACCAGACGAAAAAAAGAAGCAATGCATGAAATGTATAAGAGAAGAAGACGAAGAAAGGCTGAAGAAGGATAAAAAAAACAAGTCAGAGATGGCGCACGGCACAGATTTTTTAGTAAATTTTTAGTAAAAACATAAAATGTTTTTAGTAATTTTTATAATATATTTAAAAATAAAAAAATGAAAATAAAAATAAAGTAAAATATAGATAGATATAAACTACAAGTTTTAAATAAATAAAAAATTTAAACAAAATAAAAATAAAAACTTTAAGCATAATATTAATATTTCATTATGCAGAAGAAATATAATAGTTTAAATTTGCCTATAGAAAATGAGATTTGAGGCTGATACAGTGATGATCTATGTAATTATTTGTCATTAAATGAATTCATTTCATTTTAAGGGTGAAACCCCTTTTCGGGGATTCGATCTCGTCTCGTGTGGGTGTCTTACCATTTCAGACTCCTCAGGTAATCATCCTTCGTTATTTTAGCACATATGGATTGATGTAACATACATTACACAGAGCAAATAGTGTTTTCCTTCTGGGGTCTCATTCCAGGGGAATTCAGACTCCCATTAGCAACTTGAAACTATCAAATTCGGAATCTTTGTGGTCGAAAACATGTAAAATATTGATATATTAAACGAATATATGCTTACTCAGCACCGCACCGTACTTGTTCCGTCTCAGACACCTGTGCAGTGCGACATCTCTGACTTTTTCTTTTTTTCTTTTCAGCCTTCCTTCGTCTTCTTCTCTAATGCATTCCGTGCATTTCTTCTTTTATCATCTGGGAGCCCTACCCTGGGGTCTCTCAGATACCCATCAAGGTTCTAAAACGCTATAACCCATAAAATCAAGTTATATGAGTTCGTAAACATAGGGAAAGATACCTTACTCAGTCTATTACACGTTTGAAACCAGAATTCAACTCTGACACCGGCAAAGGTTCCGGTGAAGTGCACCGCATTATATACCTTCTCCATCTCTACCTTGTGCTTATTCCTTCTTCATTCTTTCCCAGTCTTCTTCTGTTACGCATTCCATATGTCTCTAATTTATTTCTTCTTTTTTCATCTGTAACCCCTTGTGGGCGTTCTGAAACCCTCAAAACCAAGTTCTAAGAGTTCGTAAACCTAGGGAAAGACACCTTATTCGGGCAATTTAACGTTTGAATACAGATTTCAATACTCGGCTTTAACACCGGTTCCGGAGCTACACCGTGATCCTCCTCAAGCTTCGAATCCTTCGCTGAAGCATGTCGGCAGCTTATTTTCAATCGATGTTAGAAAAGGGTACTGAAATTATTATTTAGAACGGGTACATATTTAGTCATATACTTATTAGAATAATCAGTTATTAATATTTTATATATTATATATTATTATTATATATATTATATATATATATATATTATATATATTATATATATATATTATTATATATTATATATATATATTATAATTAATATAATATTAATATATATTATATAACTATTATATATTATTTATGAAAAATGTGAATTTTATAACAAACAATAATTAAATAACAAATATGATCTCAATAAGCTATTATATACTATATATTATATATAAATATGGAAAAAATAATAAGGTCGTTGTCGTTGTATCAAATACAATGGTGTTGACAATAACATTACACGAAAGGTGGAGACCTGCCATACTTAAGATATTATTAATTATATAATGATTACTATATATATTATATATTCTATATTATATATATATTATATTAATTAATTTATATATTAATATATAATAATATATATCTATATATATATATATAATTATATTATTATATATATATATATAATATTAATATTAATTTATATTAATATAATATATTAATATATATATATTATAATTATAATAATATATATATATTCTTCTATGCCTATTGTAGGTATAGAGGGGTAAGAGGTAACAATAGTCTTTATGATAGGCAAATTTTAAGTTCCTGCTATACTGGAAATATTACACTTTCACAGCATGCTATGCTTCAGATGCAAGAAGATTGGATGTCGTTGTGAGTTCTTAAAGTCAGCAGTTGCATTTCCAACTTTAACATAAAAATTTCTATCAAAAATTTTAAAGTATAATATTTATAACAAGAATTACCATATTCAGTATTTCAAAGAAAAAAAAGAAGTAATAAAAATTAAAATTATTATATAATTGTGAATATCAATAAAATAGTAGATACGACAAGTTTCGATCATATAATAAGGGAATAAAGAAGCTACTATATAAAAAAAAAAAAAAAAAAATAGATAAATGTAATCAATAATTACAGTTTTCATTCTAATATAGTTTATGCCTTTGACAAGGATGAACGGATTTAATCTTAAGAATATTTATTTGTGATTTAATTTTTCAATATAGGATAAAATAATAATTAAAGAATAAAAGTTTTGGAACTGTATGAATTGATTCTAAATGAATAAGTGAGTGTATTGACTTAAATTACGTAAATAAAAATTTTGAATTCTAATAAATAACTCTATCTAGGATAAGCTTATCTCTACCCAATTTATAGTATAGCTAATTTGTGGTAGTATCCCTTGTCTAAATTGCAATTCCGGTTTCATTCATAGCATTGACGCGTTATTATTTGAAGTTCTCGTTATGTATTATCACTGACGGACTTTTCATTTTTTAATTTATTTAAATAATTTATAATAAGTTTGATAGGTAAGTATAATTATATTATATATATTTTAATAAAGTATAGTTATAATAAATAATAAGAATAAATTATCAAAGATATGTTATCTCAAAATAACTTCTTCGTTTTAAATTAGATTAATAGCAATCAATAATATTTAAATATCTATTTAGCTTAATAGGTAATAAAAAAAGCTTGTAAATTTAATTTTTTTATTTTTGAAAAAAAATATTCTTAAATTAAAACTTTGAAATTGTTTTTTTTATGTTGTGAGCTAATTAATCATTAAAAAGATAGAGATTGGAAAGAAAAAAGGTTTAATTAGCTATATAAAAACTATCAATTCTGTGTTTTGTTAACAAATTGAGTTTTGTGAGATAGAAAATTTATGTCCGAACTTATAACGTAAGTATATGATTATAGCTAATATGGACCGCCAATTATTATCCAGAACGCATAGATATGTATACTAATAGATAATTTAAAATTTAGGGATAAGGTAATATACGTCATAAAAACTGGGTTTTTATTTTTGAAGAAGTTGTATGATATTGTTTAAAATGATATTATGTTATATATTGATGTTAATTTAATATATATATATTATTTAATTATTATTATTATTATTATTATTTATTAATTTATATTTAATTATTTATATAATTACAGTATTATATTTAATTTAATTATAGAATATTTATATTAATATTTATATTAATATTATTATTTATATAATTATATATTATAATTAATTATTATATATTTATATATTATATTTATATATACTAGGAAATATATATAACTGACTCTATAGATATAAATGTTTAGCGTGAGTATTATGTGTTATTAATATTATACTGTTTGGTAGTAATAACCACTATTAATCATCTAAACATAGCTACAATTACCTTATTATTATTATATCATTGCATAATATATATATATTAAATAAAATAACATTTATTAGTACCTATAATACCTTATATAGTTTATTTTTTAAAATATCAATATCGGAGATATTATCCATAAAGTAATAATAAATGTAAAATAATAAATTACTCATAAATGAAGCATATAACGAAGATAGTTTATATTATTTTATACTATATTATACTTAAATTAAAAAACAAAATTATTATTTATTTATCTACTATTTTCTCATTCACTCACACACACTCACTCACTCAATAATAAGAATGATTATATTATATTTAGATATATCTATATATATGTACTAACAAAACTAATACTGGCTTTCATCATTATCATTATATACTATCAATATATAACGTACTGAACTGTAATAAGATTTGTATATATTTCACTATACTACTATATATAATTTATTAAGTTGTTGACTCGTTTATAGGGGGAATTTTCGATAAGAAAAACAACTAATTTTCGGGCCTTTCCTTTATTGCTGCAATTTCTATTATTTATTAGCGCTTATTTGATTTTTATTTTTAAGAATTAAAAAGTTTTTATTATTATTTTATTATTATTATTACTTTATATAAGTTATTATGTATTTATGATTATATGATCATTGATTGATATTCGTTAGATAAGGTTAAATGTGTTCATTTTTAATTTTTTTTGCTAAGTTCTAATATCCTATCGCGAAAATATTTGATTATTATAACTATTATGGGGTATTTAATATTTTCATTTTATAATCATAAACAAGAAGAAACCGCTGAAGAGTGGGGTAGCGGGCCATCCGGGTACGTACTGTCGGAGGTAGGAGCGGGGATGATGTAATTTGTTACGGGGCCGAAGCGCACACACCGGAGATAACAATATCAGTATAATTAATATATAAAAAAAGATAAAGATATAACATTAGTTTATTCTTTTTGGCTACACGTTGGGTTTATTAAGATTGTGTGTGGAGGAAAAACATATATCGTGTTTGATAACATTAACTATAGTCAAAGATATCCTAAACACACGTATATAATGATCTTATAACATGACGGCAATAAGCTAATTTCATGGAATAAGAATTCATAAGGATGTTTGAGAGGCGAAAACTGTGTTTATCGGTTCAGTTTCCATTTAACTTTTTGTTAATATTACTTTGTCGTACATTGTGAAAATCCAGTAATTTTCTAATGTAGTTTAACCTACAATCAACTATAATTACGTTACAATTTTTTATTGATTTTCGTTCCTGGAGTCACCCTCTAACTAAAAATAGCTAATAATATTATATATATATATTACGAATTTTAAGTCAGTTATATTTTCCTGTATTTATATTTATCGTAGTGCTATTTTTTATCCTTTATAAGTACAGAAAATATAAAATTATAGGTATCAACAAATTCTAATAATAAGTATATAATGGTGAAAGAATGGGGATATAATTAGAATATAATACCATACGATTGAATTCTGATTATTTATTATATAGATATATGATATATAACAATAGAGACTAAATTTCTATTTATTAATTAAAATCACGAAGTTGTAGTTTTGTATATATATATAATTAGAGCTATTTATATATATTAGTATTAGTAGAATAAATAACTATACATATTACTAATAATTTACATATATAGTAAGGTATAGGTATATTTAATATTTTAGGTTTATGGGCTTAGTATTATGCATGTACCTTTATTCGCACGTACTTAGTTATAAGCTATATATCATAAGAAAATTAGCTATTCTATTCGTTTCATTTTACTAAAACCTCTTAAAACTGTTTGACGAATGGATTTTGGTTAGTAAATTTAATTAATTTTTGTTATATTTTATAAAATTTATATATATATATATAGGGTATGATAGTGGTTAAATATTGTATTATCATATAATTTCTCACTACGTTATTTTATATTATTATATATAGTATAATGGTTATGTATATATTTTTAATTGATTTCAATAATATTTAATATAATCTAATTTTATGACTGAAAAAAAAAAATATATCCCTATATATATATTTATATTATCAATAATATATAATTTATAGTAGCTTTCTCACTCTGACTAATTTATATATATAACTACTATATTCAAATAGTAATAGTCTATATGATTCCTAAATAATATATTTAATTATTTTTATTATTATAATAGTTATTACTTTATATTTATATCTCTTATATATTTAATTTAAAATATTTTTTAGTCTTTATTATAATATAATATAAAATAATTGTATACTTTAATATCAGTTTATTTTAACATTAGTGCGCAGTATATATATACTTATATATAATTATATTATATAAATAATATATATATATATATATATATAGATATAATATATTATATATATAAATATATAATAATATAATATAGATAAATAAAAACATCTAGTTCTAAGATTTTATTTAGACTAGCAACTTGCTGTATTTTTATGAACTTTATTAGTATATATAATAATTTATTTAATTATTTGTTTGTCTATTAGGTCTCTAGTAGATGCTGATAAATTTTAAAATTTTTTTTTTATGTTTATGGACTTGCATTTCATATCATAAACTTGAACTTTTTTTTCCTTGAAAATGATCAAATAATCGAATTTTATTGTGCAAAATAAAAGATCGAAAATACAAAGGAAAAAAAAGCGATTGAAAATTAATCGATAATGGACAATTATTAATTAGAAGATAAATTTTGCTAAATCGATTATAGACATGCAATGAAATTGATGAACTATAAATCAAATTTTGTGAGAATCAAATTAATAATTTAAAAAAAAAAAACGATAATTTATAATAATATAATAACGTGAGGTAAGATATATATATATATATATATATATATATAATATATATATATATCTTATTGAGATAGGGAATTTGCCTATTTATAATATTATAGATAAATAAAAACAGTCTATCTAAGAGTGTTATATCCCATAGATGGTGAAAGAAGATGTAGATAAGGTTTGATAGACGTTGTATCACATTAGGAATAGATGTGGTTAGGTTAGTGTTACATTCAATTAAGATAGATAGGGATAAGTTCATGTTATTTACAATTAGGGCCAGTACTTAGCACTAAATGATATATATATAATATATATTATATATATATATATATAATATATATATATATATATATATTATTATTCCAATTAGACTATATATAGTATGGTAGATATTTTTTGTAACTATATATTAATATATTTATATTATAATACTATATATTTATATAATTATTAATATATATATATATATATTATATATAATATATATATATATATATATATCATATATATATATTATAATATATATATAATATATATATATATTATATATATATATATATATATAAATTAATTTTATTTGTAAAAATATTTTTTATTTTAATTTAATCAAATGTTTTGAATTACTTTTTCTCATAATTAACATTTAGATAGATTTTTTAATTGTAATTTCGTCTTTTCGAAGCCTACTTGCGGGCTTTTCTGTTTGATTTTGTAGCAACCTTTTGATTTTTGATTTTATATTGATGCATGAGAGACGTTTTGGGGAATAAAGAATATCGTTCTTTTTGTGAAGCTCTTTCCCCTACATTTATCAGGGGTTTGCGACGCACCAGATGCGGTGTGGTAAACAAGTATAGAGTGTTCCGGTGCTGTGCTGTTTTAAAAATATAGTAATACGGTGCTTAGTGCTTTTTGGTGCGCGTGCGCATTTGGAACACTAATGGTTGGCGGTGCGGTGCTGGATTAATATAGACTTGTTGTCTTCCGTGTGGTATATGCGCGGCGCGTTCTATCTTCTAGTGGAATCAGACGAAAAAAAAAATTATACATAATATGTATCTTAGAGTCTTTTTTCCTATATCAGCATAATTGTACGGTGCCAGATATGATTCTTTTTTTGCTGCTTAAAATCAACATGGTCCAGCAGAGGTTTTGCCTTTTTTATAATTTTTAGCTTCTCCAACTCTACCCATTTAAAAAATATATTTATATATCTTCAAGTTCTTGGCAACTCAGACCAAAAATTTTCTTTAATCATGCAAACATTTATCATTTTTAAATCTAGTGTTTGTGGAATTAATTTTTTGGTTCGTCAATATTTTATTTTCCCTAGCTTTTAACAGAAGAGGCGGTGGATCAATGAAAAAGACTATGAACGCATGCCATTGCTCCAGCTCCAGATCACCGACATCCAAGAACACATGTTGTTGTGTAATATAGTTTTTCTCGCTTTGTACGATGTTGTTTAGTCTTTTTCACGTAGTGAAACAGTAACTCTAAATCTAAGTAGAATAATGAGGAATATAGTCCAAATAATCGCATATAGCTCCTCCGCGTAATAAACCTATACTTGTCGTTCTCCCGTAAGTCAATACTTATAACTTGTAGTTCCTCCGGTAATCAACTATACTTGTAGTCTCTCCGGTAATCAAACTATACTTGTAGCTCCTCGGTATGGTCAGACTTGACCGTATACGTTGCTATGTTTTTTTCTTTCTGTTAGTATCAAAGACCTATAATAGGATCCTGTTAGTGGCTCCTACAGGATTATTAAAAGAAACTATACTGATTAGGCGCGATACGGATATAACTAAACCTATTATGTAATTAGTAATTCTCACCTTCCGGTTAAGAAAAAATTTAAAAGGCATTTTTTGAATTATACCTCCTATACGAGTATCAAACTTTTTTTTATGGTATGGTCACTTGATTGTAAAAATTTGCCGCTCCAAAATCTCGGGTAGGTGCAGCCCCCTCATTCCCCTCCTGCGTACGCCACTGCACCTGGGGTTCTCTACCTTATGGCTTAGACTATTTTTTCAATCTGTTAATTTAATCATTTGATCTGTGTATAATTGTCATCTTCTCATTTTTGTATTCTGTACAACATCAATCTTCATTTACATTTGACTATTTTTTCTTTACCCAAAAAAGCCATGAAGAGATGGTTCAGCTCAATTTCAGTATCCCCAAGCTTCTTTGAGAAGAACTCAAATATAAGAGGCCTTTTTATAACATCCTTTCAGTATATAAATTTGAACTCTTCCAACTTTGGTTTTTAGAACTTTATAGTTATGGTCATACCCATGAAATGATAACTCCTTTCTTGGGATGAGTTCCTATGAATGGCTACACACTCTATTCAAATTGATTGTCTCTGATACAGAGTTCTTCATTCCATTTTCCTCTTTCATCTAAAACTCAGGAACCTTATTTCAAAACTAGCTCTCAATATCATCAGTATGAAAACTCTGTTGTTGAATATTTTCATCTCTCTCAAAATTATTATTATTACATTGGTCGACAAAATTTAGCTTTTTATTTGCTAAATGGATTAGAAAAGCTTCTTTTTATGACATTTTTGGACATTTCAAATATGTAAACAAATTTTGTGTAACGGGCAAGGTTATTTTGTAACACGAAATCATGTTTAATACCTTTAATAATACCTTATTATATTTTACCAAATTTACTTACTTGTAATAATCTGAATAAAAATGTAGTTTTTATTGATTTTCTTCTGTACATCTCTTGAAGAACATCTCTTTTTAACATTCAACAATAGTCGCCGAGCATATTTGGATCCGTTTCCCATGAACGCGTGTTTCCATTCTGACATTTGCTAGTGGAAACGTTCACTGTGTTCGTCACTTACGGCTCCAGGATTTTCTGGAAAGAAGTCTAAGTGTGAATCTAAGAAGTGTATTTTCAGAAACATGTTGCATCCCAACGCTTTGTAATTTTCTAGAAGTTCTAGAACTAATTGTCTATATTTTTCAACTTTAGTATTCTCAAGAAATCTCATTACAATTTTCATAAAAGACTTCAATGCGGCTTCCTAAACAACATTTAAACTTTTTCCGAAGTCTTGGTCTTTCAAAAGGTCCCGTATTTTCGGGTCAACAAGTCTGTCCTCTTATATTTTAGCGTCACTAATACTGGGGAGTTTATTCTTTAAAAATAGAAAGCCTTGACCGTTTTCATCCATTACCTTGAACTTTTTTTTCATTAAGCCAAGTTTGATACGCAAGGGAGGAAGATATACTTTCTCAGGGTTTACAACTGATTGAGAAATTACGTTTTTCAGTCCAGGTATCAGATCTCTTTTAGGAAAATGTTTCTTTAG
>JABUQX010098466.1:87500-92500 GCA_015478945.1 Trachelipus rathkii
GTTATGATTAAATAAAGTATTATGTATTTATATAAAAAAATTATATATATATATATATATATATATATATATATATATATATATATATATATATATATATATATATATATATATATATATATATATATATATATATATATATATATATAAAAAATATATATATATATATATATATATATATATATATATATATATATATAAACGGTATATAGACTTAAGACGTCAACAGTAATAATAGATAGTAATGCCTTAATTAAAATATTATTTGTAAAATCCTTATATAAATAGAAGAAAATCAAAACTCTTTGTAAGTTTAATATCAAATATTTAAAGAAATTTATTAAGGAATCTTAGCAGAATATTTCGACCAAACTTGGCCCTCTTTCAGCTGCTATAAACTAAATTAAATATAATAAAAATACATAAAATTATTATTATTAAAGGGAATAATATAGTAATTCTTAACACTCTTGATTACACTAACAAATATAACACCCTCTTAGATGATAACACCTATTCCACTCTTACCAGAAACCCATTAAAAAATTCTCAAATTCTTTTTAACAACAAACTTAAACAAATTCTTGTTAACTCCCCTCTTCTACACAATGAACTTAAATCCACTCTCCCTAAACTCTCTCAATTCTACGGCATACCCAAAACACATAAACAAAATTTACCTCTTAGATCGATCATTTCCAACATTGGCTCAACTACTTATAAATTATCCAAATGGCTAGCTAATTCTTTAAAACCTCTTATAGGACATATCTCCTCTTCCCATATTACAAACACCGAAGATTTTATTTCTAAAACTAAAAACATTAACACCATTACTCACAAACTACTTAGTTTCGATGTAGTTTCACTCTTCATTTCTGTACCTGTTCCTCTCACCATCACTCTCATAGAACGTTTCATTAGTGAAAACAACATCATTATTTCACAACCTTTTCCTCTCATCAAACAACTTATTCTATTAGCCCTTGAACACAATTACTTTCAGTTTAACAACACCTTTTTCAAACAAAACCATGGTCTAAGTATGGGATCTCCCCTTTCCCCTATCCTTGCCAATATCTCCATGGCACTTTTAGAAATATATCACATTCTCCCCCAACCTCTTCTTAACAACTCTTTTTGGTACAGATATGTGGATGATATCTTCGTGGCTGTACCTGTTAACACTAACCCTATTGATATCCTAACTTTCATTAATAACATCCACCCAAATATTACATTTACTATAGAACAAGCAACTAACAACACCTTACCCTTTTTAGACACTCTTTTAATTTGGTCTGATCAGTTTAACTCACAATTTTTCAAGTTAAAACCTAACCCATTTTAAACCTTCCTATATACACTGGTTTTCTTCCCACTCTCTTAACACTAAAATTGGTACCTTTATCCTCTTTTTTCCTTAGAGCTTTAAGGATTTGTTCTCTCCCCTACCTCCAAAATGAATTTAATTTTATCTCTTCAACCTTTCGAAAACTATCCTATCCTCAATACATTATCACCAATGCTCTCCGTAAGGCGAAGAATAACTTTTATACCTTCCAACCTCCTCGTGATAACACATACTTCCTACCTCCCTTTACCTTCGTCTTCTCACAATTTTTTGCAAAAAATTCCTTCCCAAAACTATCCTTACCTCATCTTCAAATCTTCTTCCTTTCAAAAAAAATTCTTAAACCTAAATCTCATACCAACACCTTTACTTCTCAATGTGTTTACAAAATACCTTGTGCCCACTGTAACAGCATATACATTGGAGAAACACATTACTTCACCCGCCGTAATTACCAACCCAAATATGACCTACTTCAAGACAATCCCAATTCTGCCCTCACCTTACATAGATCTACCCACAACCATACTATCAACAGACCACATGACGCCCATTATTAACATTGAAAACCTTCACCTTAGAAGATTCACCGAATTATTTTGCATAAACAATTCCACTAATTATAATACACAAAGAAATGATTCACAAATAGATCCCATCATTAACAACATTCTTAACTCCTCACCTTTTTTCAAAAAATTAAAACCAAAACTTTTGTGATAATATTAAATTTATTTTATGTATTTTTATTATATTTAATTTAAGCTGAAAGAGGGCAAGTTTGGTCGAAATATTCTGCTAATATTCCTTAAATAAATTTCTTTAAATATTTGATATTAAACTTTAAAAGAGTAATGATTTTATTCTATTTATATAAGGATTTTACAAATAATATTTTAATTAAATATTTATATATATATATATATATATATATATATATATATATATATATATAACATAATATATATATATATATATACATATATATATATATACATATATATATATATATATATATATATATGCTATATATATAGTGATGCTGCAGATGTCATTTTTTGCATCCGCTGATGCGGATGCGGATGCGGATGTTTGATTTTAACATCCGCGGATGCGGATGCGGATGCAGATGTTTAATATATATATATATATATATATATATATATATATATATATATATATATATATATATATATATATATATATATATATATATATATATATATATATATATATATATATATTGTTTTATCCACAATCTATTAATATAATTTTTACCAGGGTGCGGGACGGGGACCCAACTCAAATGAACCCCATCAACCTCTTTCCCTAACCTCCGACCTTAATGAAAGAGATTTTACATGGATTATATACTTTTTGCACTAGTATTGAAATTCAAATATGGGAAGGTTGTGCTTGAGACATCAATTTTTCTGCCTTTTCTGCTGAGAGTCTGTTTCTCTTTTCATCATATATTAGACCAGCTTTGCTAAATACTCTCTCACTTGGAACACTAGTTGGAGGACAGGCCAGGTATTTCCTTGCAAGTTTACTTAAGCTTGGGTAAACATTTGCATTTTGCTTAATTAACACTCCACCAACTGATAGGATCGTCATTTGATTTTGTATCTAGTCGTTTTCTTGGTGATGATGATTTTCAATCATTTGCACTGCATCTTTTGATGATGTGTGTGTGTTTCTTCATCACTACTGGACTGTAGAAATTCTTCCAGTGAATCTGTTATTGATTTACTTGTAGATGATGTTGGTTCTGTATATTTCATTTTTTTCCTTTTAATGGATGGCTAATTAATAGACTGTTCGGATTGAAGTTTTCCTTGCAAGTTTACTCAAGCATGGGTAAACATTTTGCTTAACTTTCCACCAACTGATTGGATCATCATTTGAATCTAATCGTTTTTCTTGGTGATAGTTTTCAATCATTTGCACTACATCTTTTGGTAATGCGTGTGTTTCTTCATCACTACTGGACTGTAGAAATTCTTCCAGTGAATCTGTAGATTTCGTTTTTTTCCTTTTAATGGGTGGCGAATTAATAGACTGTTCGGATTGAAGTTTTTCAACTGCAACACAAAGTAACGATTTCACTTGTTCTAATATCGTTACAAAAAAACTTGCTTTATAAAGGGAATCTAAGTAAGTTGCAATAGTATGAAGGTCATTAATTTCCACAGAAACCAAAGGGTTTTCTACCTCTAGTTTAATTACATCTTTCATTCTTTTTAAACCGTCATCATTTTCATTTGAAGATGTTTCAAAATGCTTTCTTAGCGTTGAGATTAGTGGTATTACGTAAGAGACAGAAGCTGTAGAGGCGATGATTTTTTTGGTAGTTTCTTCAAATGGTTTCAATAGCTTAATGCAGTGTGATATGATGTCATTTTCCAAATTAATAAGATTGTTAACTTTGGAATACGAACTGGCGTACGAAGCAAGAAGTTCTTTCTTTGAGCAATACTTCTTTCCATCATATGAAGTGTACTTTTCCAGTGAGTTGGAATGTCTTTGATGACATTAAGATATGGAATATCAAGCCGTTTTTGAATTGCCTTCAACTCATTTGCATTTTTATTTCCTTTTTCAGATTCATCTTAAGTATTTTTATTATAAAATTCTTTATAAAAATCTCGACAATAAACATCCGCGCTACGCGCAACATCCGCAGGGCAAAGCGCGGATGCGGATGCAGATGCGGATCTTTAATAATGTGCGGATGCTCCGCGGATGCGGATGCGGATGCGGATGTTACCTGCATCACTAATATATATATATATATATATATATATATATATATATATATACACACAAAATATATATATATATATATATATATATATATATATATATATATATATATATGGAAATGTTTGCCCTTATTTTTGGTTACTTAATAAAATTTATTACACATTTAAACACTTTTTATTACACATTAAATTTAAACTTTGATAGCACAATTATTAAAGTTTCGAAGTATACATTTTTATCTCTCGAACTTCAGAGTATATATAGATATATATATATATATATATTGGCTTTGAAATCCTTTTGGTGAGGCTTCTTCAGGTAGATCGTCTAGCGAGAACGAAAGTCAAAGATCAAAAATTTAGACTGGCTATAAATTTTGAAGTTGGTTGTTTTTTTCTATTATTTTTTGTAGAAATATGTATCCTTCATAACATTAAGCTGTATCGAGTCTATCTTAGTTTCACCTGGTTGTTTGTTGTAGTTTTCCCAATTTTTAATACAAAATGATTCAGTTTATTTTTTAAGATCGGTTTCAGAAGTATCGAAAATTTTGTTTATATTATTTACAGCAATGGAATGATTGTGGTTTGTTCTATGGAGAGTGCGAGCCGAATTTGTATTATCAATCCTGTGATCATATTTGTGTTGGTATGACCTTCTGGAAAAATCATTTGTTTCTCCAAAGTAAGTCAGATTACAGTCTCTACAGGGTATGGAATATACGCATTCTATGTGATCGCTGTTTTTAATTTTTGGGGGGAGAAGAACTTTTTTTTAAAGGAAACGTATTTGATTGAGTGAAATAAATATTCTTTGGTAGGTGTTTTAATTAGCCTGTGGGGGGTATGGGGACAGGTAAATAGTGTCTGGGGGGTTTTGG
>JABUQX010098466.1:97500-98951 GCA_015478945.1 Trachelipus rathkii
TACCTACTGAAGGAAGACGATCTCGCTCCAGAGTAGTAAAGCATACAATTTCCCCCGTCATTTCAAAAGAAACCTACCAGAGTAAGATTACTTTCTTAAATTTTCTATAGTACTTTTATTAATATTTCATTTAAAATGGATAATATTACTGACACCTCGACTACTAATACTACTGTGGTCCCTACGACTACTACGACTGATAATTTAGTTACTACTAATACTCCCATTACTGACATACAAACTCTTTTTACTGCTTCTCCTGCTTCCTTAATGTCCCCGACCGTTGTAGCCACTACGTATGGGCATGGCGCTCAAGGAGCAACCATGCCCCCCCCTAGATCTGCTATGCATGACCCAATTACGGGATCTCTAACTTATGGGGGGGTACAATACATGCCTGTTCATACTCAACCACAGGGTTTGCAGCCACCAGGGGTAATTACAAGTATTAATGGGAATATGGTGATAAGTAGTAGTGGAGTACCTATTGTCAGTCAAGTACCTATCTTTAGTATTCCGACCCAAATGGATCCCTTAAGGGTTCCAGCTTCAAATACTATTACTACAGGGCTATATGGGAATAATCTTAATATTAGTAGTAATTCAGCTTCCGTAGGTCAGGGTGGGGGATTGCAGAACCCCATGCCCCAGGGTTACATGGCTATGCCTGGCACATACCAATACTACCAACAACCCCCTCCCCCCTTCCCTATTAATATAGAAGCCAACAGTGGTAGTGTAGCACAAGAAGTGCCCTATTTAAATAATCCACATAGGTCTTTAATACAACCTATTCAAGGATCGGTTCAAAGATTATATAATACGAGATTCCCAGTAGTTAAATTGGAAGGCGAAAGGAACAAAGTCTGGTACGGCCCAAGCATTCGACAGTGGTTGACCAATGTTGAAGATGCCTTCAGGGCTGATAATATTACCACTGATTATGGGAAGCTAGCAACTTACTCTCACTATGTAGACCCTAAAGGTTCCGTAAAGAGGTTCATTGACGGTAGTACCGAATTGAAATACGCCACTGAATGGAATGTATTCGCAAGGCGCCTTTTGGGTGCTTATGATCCTCCAATGGTAGAGTCTACATTTACCTCTTTAAATAAGATTGACGAAATAGTATGGGAATCGAATATGACTTTCTTATCGTTTGTAAATCAACTCACAGTAGCCATAGATGACTACAATAGACACGCAATAGCTCAGTACGGCGAAGGTATCTCGGAAAAGACTAAAAGCGTACTATTATTTTCTAAAGTATTCAAGTACACTTCAAAGGCCTTACAACCCAAAATAGTGGAATATTTCGACATAAATAAGAGTCTTTTAGAACAAGTTGAGATTTATATTGCCAAGACTGCGAATGCTATTAATGCAATGACCCCACAGAAGTATTCCATTTCCACAAATGTAAAAAGTAAACACAATGTTCATCAAGTTCA
>JABUQX010098467.1:0-18402 GCA_015478945.1 Trachelipus rathkii
AGAGAGAGAGAGAGCAGAGACGCAAGAGAGAGAGAGGAGAGAGAGAGAGAGTTTGTGATGTATCGACAGTGGGTCAATCTAACCATCCAGATAAGTGATGCATAACTCGTATACAAGGGTGATCGATACCCTTAGAGAAAGCAAATAACTAGGGAAATGTCGTGAAGAAATTGTGAAAGCTCCATACAAC
This sequence comes from Trachelipus rathkii, assembly GCA_015478945.1. NCBI lineage: Eukaryota > Metazoa > Arthropoda > Malacostraca > Isopoda > Trachelipodidae > Trachelipus > Trachelipus rathkii. Next base: position 191 of record JABUQX010098467.1, read on the forward strand.
ACAACCTTTATAGAAAGCTTGTTAAGTGGGGTAATATAATTTAGTCGATTTTATAAGATCTTATACAGGAATCAAAAGGAAAGAAATACAAGAGGAAGCCAAAGGATAAAACTCAAAACGTTTTAGAAAAGAGCTTCTTTTCGTTGTTGTCTTTGGAAAATGTAACTTTCTGAAGGAGTGGACGTGAATGTGAGATTTTAGATAAATGGGGAGAATACATTATCGTCTCTATAATGTTTACTATTTTAAAATTAGCTATGGTTGTAAAGTAAAAAAGTAAAAGAAAATAAGCAGAAATAGGGAAAGAAAAAAAAAAAATAAAAAATCAGGAAGTAAGGAAATAATAACGAATTTACTCGTATTTTCAGTTGCTCCAAGACGCGACACATACCTTAAATCTTAGACTATTTATGGCCGAGTCTTTCAAGCATTTCTTAAGTACATAGAGTAAATACTCGAGAGTTTTAGTTTGTTCGCTATCAAGTGGATAAATGATGAAGTGATATAGAAAAGAAGGATCATTCAAAAAATATGGTAAAAAAAAAAAAAAAAAAGATTGTGGTGATAGAACAGAACTCTGAGGAACCACTTAATTTTATAGAGTGAAAAAGAAAATGGAATGTGGTGTCATTGGCATAAAAGTGCTACAGAACGACCGGAAAAGAAAACAGAGAGGTTACAGATATAGGGATAAGATAATTTCATTGGTCAACAAAAAAGCACTTTGAAATTTACTTCTTTCTCAAAATAGTTAACTACCTATATTTTTTGGGTCGAGACACAACGAATAGAACATTAGATCTTTTGGTTTCATTAGTCTCTGATGTCTTTAAGAAATAGTAATGCTCAATAGAATACCAGAAAAACTACACTTTGAAGTTTTATTATTTTTTATCCTAAGAAAGTTTTTCTTTCAAAATTTTTATTCGAGAAAAATGAATGTAACATTATATTTTGTTCAGTAGACTTACCTCTGGATTTATAGATACACTAATTTAAAATAAAAGGGCTTAATCACGTGAACGGATTCTCTTTGCTAGTTGTTCATACTCCTTTTCTGGGGCGTCTCTTGTCATTGTCCAGCAGTAGTCCGCAAGCATAGAAGCGTTCCCTTTTCCCTGACACCTTCGTTCCATTTTCGAAATATACTGATACCAACATAATCTCTAGTCTCCAAATTTTCCTACAATTCATAAAAGTTACTCCTAACTCAGCACTGCTGTACTCAGATGTGTAAACACAATCTTCAGACGCAAAATTTCATAACAATTTCTGTATATACCTTAAATGACCTACATCTCAGTGCCAAGAGCTAACACAAGAATTTTCAGTCATTTTCGTTTTTTCAATGATAAAATGATTAATAAATACCTATTTTCAAGTTGGAAAGATTTTCACTGTTGACCAGTATAATAATGAATGAGGAGAATTAATAAAACAAAAGTTTGTGCCAGAAACTATTGAAATTTTCAATATGTCTTGAGTAGCAGAAAAAGATTTATTGAAATGATAAACAGCCAAAAGACATGTCAAAGTGAAGAGAAAGACCACTGGATGAATATATATATATATAATATATATATATATATAGAATATAAATCTAAATATATTCTCTATATATACTATATATAGTATATATAATAGTATATATATATATACTTATAATATATTATACTATAGTATATATATATTGATATAATATATTAATATATATATATATATACTATATTATATATAAACTAAGAATTGAAAGAATAATTCTTGTAAAATTAAAGTTTAATTATATGCAAAGATATTAAATTCTTGTAAAGAAAGTCATTCCCATAGCGCGGGCATTATTAGTAATTGCATTGGCAACCCTTTGCATGAAATTAAAAAGGTCTTTGGAGCAAGACCTTTTAATATGTGAAGTATGCATTAAGTGTTTTGAAGTAAAAATAATGCACACACACACCTACTACACCCACTACATATTATATGTAAACTACCTTAAAATAGTACGTATATTACTATAATATATAATATATGTATATCATATATTATAAACGCCATTAACCACGTTATATATTTAGAGTAAGTTATTATAATGTTTTCTCTTATAACTAACGAATAGAATATCGTATTAAGCCTCGACGTGGGGCCTAAGTATAACAACGATATTGTACTATCAAGTTCTCAGAGTAACTCGGTGCTTCTAGAATATATATATATATATATAAAATATTCTTTTATGTTATAAAAACTTGTATTTTGTTTTTGTATAACTTGTGATTTCGATAAACTGTGTAACTTTGTATAAATCCTGTAATTGTATTTATAGATATATATATATGTATCTATTATTTTTATTACATATATATATATATATCATTTAATATATATATATATGATATATATATATATATAATATTATATATAATTATATATATATAGTATATATATTATATATATATATATATATATTTATTTATATATATATATATATATATATATATAATATATTATACTGACTATATATATAATATATATATATAGTATAATATATAAGTATATATAAGTTCTTAAGCTTTGTAGTATATAATATAGTATATATATATATATAAATACTATTACTAACTATCTACAATTTATATCTTATATAAGCGTAGTGGTAGTCCCAAAAGAATTCAATCTATTCTTTTTCCAAGTAGTAATCTATAAAAAAAAAAAAAGGAGTGTTTTTAAAATTATGACCAATAATAATTGAGTGTAAATTCAAAATAAAAGTGTTTTCTGTAAAGAGAGAGAAAACGAATTCAGGTACTGTCTCTATATTTCCTATGCTCCTAGTATAGTCATTTTTGTTTTAAAATAAATTTTTTTTAAAAGAGATGTGTAAATTATTCTATTACTCTGAAACTTCTCATTATAATATATTATTATATTATATAATGTATTTTATCATAATATAATGTTTTTATTATAAAATTAATTATATTGTAAATAACTTGTATTTTTTGTTCGATTTATAAACACATATATCAATTACGTGGTCCTTTTGCAGCCAAAAGCTGATGCTTTGGTCGCAAAAAAAAAAAAAAAAAAAAAAAAAAAAAAAAAAACTCAACTTTTACAAAGTTCAAACAAGAATTAGAAATATAATATTACATTATTATAAAAACTTTCATAACTTGTGTGTCGACTGCTTTTGACTTTGCTTTGACTCCTTCCTATATAGAGATAAGCTAAAAAAGGTTATAAAACAATTTATTTTTCTTATTATTGGTTCGCTCAGCCTCAAGTAGCCAGCAGAATATATACCAGCTTCCTAAACATGGAAGCAGCCAGCGGAATATATATTAGCTTCCTAAACAGGGGGAAAAGGCGACTTCCACAGTGAAAGTAAACTAAGAGTTAGTAACTGGTTCTTTATATGTTCTTATTCAACGTAAAAAAAGGAAGTCATTACGAAGAACTATCAAAAAAATTCAACAACTACTTGTGAAGTTGAGGAACAAGAAAAAAAAAAGATGACTAAAACCTTCACTGTTATATATATATATATCAATATATATATATATATTATATAATATATATATTATAATTAATAGTATATTATAATAATATAAGTACTATAAATACTATATATATATATATTATGATAGTTATACGTATATATATATACCTTATATATATATATATATGATATATGAATGATTTGTCTTCGCAAATATAAAAAATTTCTTTATTAATAAACATTGAAAAAAACTTTAACACAGAATAAAATAAAGATCTACATATAGTACAACAAAATGGAAAGAGTTTTAATTCTAAGCGTTCCGTCTGAACATAGCTTTGAAAGAGACCTCTTCAGAAAGAATGAAAACAGGCAACAAAATATTAATTTTACATTAAAAGCTACGAGAAAAAAAAAACAAAAAAAAAAAAAAACATTTGGTTGGTTTGTTGTTTTAAAAATCCTTCCTCTTGATTTCCTTCAAGAAGTTTGAACTAAGCAAAATGGAATTCTGAATACTGTAGACCAATTTGCACCTCTCCTTGCAGCATTTTGGTAAAAATTTTTATGTATTATAAATTATACTTTTTTTATTATTCTTTCCTTTTTTTTTATGACTGCAAAATTTTAAAGGGAAAGCAGTCGCTTTAAAATTGATTTTTATAGGTTTCTAACTTATCGGTGTACGGTTTAAAGCGGAGTTAAGTTATATTTTAATGGCAATCCGTCCGTTTATTGGTTCTAAAATAATTGTTGGATAATCATTAGTATCCCGACATACAATTTTAAAATCAATTTAAAGGATGCTTCCCCTTTAAAATTTTAGTCATCAATATTAAAAAAAGAGGAAAATATGGCCTCAGAATCAGTTATTTATTATAATATAAAAATTTTCACAAAATGCAAGGAGAGGTGAAATTGGAAAGTGTTCAGAATTCCCGTCTTCTCTGTTCAAACTTCTGAAGACCATCAAAGAGGAAGAGGATTTTTTTAAACAACAAGACCAACCAATGTTTTTTTTTGTTGTAGCTTTATTGTAAATAATATTTTAGTTACCTGTTTTCATTCTGAGAAGGTCCTTTCAAAAACTATGGTTAGACGAAAGCTACGAAATTAAACTTTCATTGTGTTATATTGTGATCTTTATTTATTCTGTTTGTAAGTTTTTTCAATGTATTAATAAATCTTTTTATATTGGCCAAGGGGTATTTCATCACTAACTTATCATTACGTCAACAGTAAAAGTTTTTTCCAATCAATATGATATATATAGGTTATATATATATATATATATATATATATATATATATATATATAGTCTATATATATACTAATTAATATATCTAATGTCTCTCACACTAACTATATATATACTTATAATATATATTATATATATAGAAAGAGAGAGAGAAGAGAAAGAAGAAGAGAGAGGAGAGAAGAGAGAAGAGAGTGAGAGAGACGAGAGAGAGAGAGAGAGAGAGAGAGAGAGAGAGAGGGAGAGAGAGAGAGGAGAGGAGAGAGAGAGAGAGAGAGAGAGGAGGAGGAGTAAAAAAAAGTGTGTTTTAATCATTGCCGGGAGAGTATCTAAAGCAATGAGTGTTTCAATTTAAAGTCAGGTATCAAACAGAGAAACGTACGGTCAGAGTAAGGATGAGACAGCGCGGTGAGACGAATCACACAAGTTTTCCTCAATGAAGGTATAAAACTAAAATAGTTTTTAAAATAAGTGTAAATTGTCTGTTGCAGTAAAAATAATGCAAGGAGATTGATACAACAACAAGTTTGGGAGTAAGAAGAGATTAATGGAATGACGAGAGTTAGTAAGAGTTAGGAGAGAAAATGAGGCCTAATTCCTATTCATTACCCTTTCAAGAAGATATATACTATTCATCAAAATTGACGCACCACAAGGGTACGTGGGGAAGGAAGTGTAGAAAAGGTTGAAGAACGCGAAAACACTTTATTGGACAATGATAATAACATGGTGGATTCCTCCTCAGAACCGTAGGTTGATAGATGTGAGGCCAAGGTGCAGCGAGTGTGAGGCCAAGGTGAGGGTTCGGAGGTTCGGCGCTGCAAACACACAATGTGTACGTACGTACGGCGACGGCTGCGGGGAGTTTGGGGTCTGTCCTCCAATACCGTGTATTGACACCCTCTGGCAAGGATGACTGCCTGACAGCGTCCTGCAATGCTCTCGATGAGTGGGGTCGAAAATCCTGGAACAGTGTTTGATCCTTAACGTCTGCATTGTCCTGTCGCAGGTCGCGGGAGGTCCGATGGAGGGGGGTTGCAGCTGTCGGATCCGTAGTCTTTTTCAGGATTATTCCGAAACACCATGGTTCGATTTGGGGTTATAGGTCCCGATATAATGCTGGCCCACTCCAACGTCTAATTTGAACGCGTCTAAGGTAGTCGTATCACAAGCATTAGGCCTTGTGGTGGTCTTGCATTGTCATGCATTAGGATGAAAGCAGCGCACGCGATGTAGGGGCAATATGCCGACATATGATAGCGTTCGAGGGTGTCTAGTGACTATACGCATTACGGCTGTAAGAGTGCCAGGCTACCATCGGATAACTGTGCCTTCCATGTAAGCCCCGATAAATAGCAGCCACATAAATACAGCATAAACCGACGCCACTCCAAACGTGCGGCACCTGCAGCACATTGCAATTCGCGAACCTCTCCGTCGGTCGTCGGTATATAACTCTAGAACCCTGTCCGAATAGTGGTGCAGAGACACTTCTCGACTTGGTCCGCGTAAAGAGCACCTTTGCTGCCGAAATCGGATCGAGAGAGGAGGGTCATGGATGTGTTCTCGGGCAAATGCAGTCGCGCCCTTCAATGTGGCCGTGGTGTGCGATGAGCCTATGGCAGGCCTCCGGGGACAGTAATTATGTTCCGCAAGGCTCGACACGCACTGTATTTGTCACTCACAGGCGGGTGCCGTGTACCGCCCGAAAGCTGTATCTGCCGATGTCGTGCCGTTGTGTGGCTCTCTCGTAATGCACGCAGGCGTATATAATCGGTTCTTCCACGGGTGTCGTGTCCCTGGCCTGACCCTTGGTCCCCTCCGCCGGCGATCATCCATGGTCAAAGCGTTTTCCTGTATCCCCCCCCCCGCTGGTTGGATACCTGTGCAAAAATCGTTGTGTGCGCTACACAGAACCCGAAACCGCGTCCAGTACCCGGAATCACGGACCTTTCGGCGTGGGAGTGTCTTTGGTTATCTGGCAACGCACTGTTCTGCTTGACAGTTGACGCACTATCCTCTCCATGTTTATCGGATTCGCTTTGTACGTGAATGATCCCTCGCTCGATTATACCCCTGACATAACCTAACCCCACCTCTCCCAGGTCTAGTTACGTGGTTTATGTTTTCCTAAATTTATGCGGTGATGCGGCCCCAATACTGCAGCGAATTTCCTCTGCGGGTGGTTACATAAGTTGCACTGATGGCTGTCGCTGTTTTGGTGTGGGGTTTTTCCATGGGGTTGTGGGCGCTTCACCGTTCCCCTGGAGTGAGCATATTCCCATAGTGGTGCGTTATTTTTGACGAGCAGTATATATATGTGCCGTAGGAGCTACTCCATATATGCGATGCGTTCTTCCTGCAAGGATGAACAAAACCCACCTGTGCACAGAATTGACTGGGATGGTATGAAAAGGTTATGAGGGCGACTCAAAACACCAAACCACTACTAACAAGCTTTTTATATGGAAATGATAAAATATTTGACCCTTCCAAAAAATGTCAAACGAAAAGGAAACTCTAAAATGCTCAAAAGAGGGTAAGATTTAGGGAGTTTTTTTTTTTTTTTTTTTTCTAAATAAGATGTAACAATAGTATGAAGATATGTCTATCGTATACGAACTCAAATATGCAACTTAGCGCCAGAAACAGAAAGAGACCAAGGACAAGGATGGACTAACCTAAATAATTTTATTACATTGCTCCGTGATGAATTCAGTGTTAAGACACAATCGAATTCATATACATGTATATGAAAGGTTTCTTGAACCATTTCCTACCTATTTCACGGGTTCCATTGTCTCCCTATGAATAATCTAAATATCCTTGGTCTCAACCTAACAACAAGCTCTCTTGGAAACCTCATAATACTATGGTAGTTAAGATAGACGCAAAGAAGTTGAATTCTGAGTAATTTGCAAAAGGAGTTTTCCCACTCACACTTGTTGCAATTATACAAAAATCTCATATTGGGGTGGCTCTGTAGTTCTCCCCATCTTTTTATTTAAGGTCAAGTCCAGGACCAAAATACTTATAAACTATTCTTTAGTTCCTAAAACCCTCGACTCTTTCTCTTTACAACACTACGTTGATACTCGAGCTATTTCTTTATCTATAGGTACTAAAAAAAGTAGGTTTTTAAGGGGGGAATTAATCTCTCGCTTTCCACCGAATTTGTGACACTCTCTCAGCACAAGAAATGCGGTTTATTTAATCGAATTTTGTGTGAAGATTATCAACTATACACTTGCACTTGTTTTAAAACTACTCCTCATCAGCTACTCTTCTCCCTGGAAAACTTTTCCCTATTCAGTATTTCCTGCTGAATTTAGCCTTCACATTTAATCTCTCATTTGCGCTCACCTAAAGTATTATGTAGAGTTTTTATCATGTGTGAGTTTCTTCTTTTTATTTTATGATTATTGATCCCCTTGAATAGAAATTTGCCGCTGAGGGATAGTAGCAGCTAAAAAAAATAACATTGGCCTGGTATTTTCGACTCTTATTATCATTCGACACAAAGCTCACGACAACTTACCTGAAACTCATCCAAGCCAGTTTCAGTTCATTCACCATATAATTGCGGATCCTTCATGAATTTGCGAACTTCAGGATCCACAAATATTTTTCGTTTAAATATATATATATATATATATATAAATATATACGCTTATTATATATAATATATATAGTATTATATTAATATATATATATATATAATATTACTATATATATATATATATATTATATACTATAATAATATATATAGTATATATAATATTATTAGTATATATATATAGTAGATAATATAGATAATATATTTATATACATAATATATATATATATAGTATAGCTATATATATATATATTATATATTAATGTTACTTATATTTAGAGAGCATAGCACAAATACTCTTTGGTATCACCTACGAATACAGGACATCAACATATGTAATGTTATTAATATTTCACTTACTTATTTCTATTCCTTCTAAGTGGTTGATTTCTTTCATAATAACTGCAGAAGTTCAATGAAATATGATGACATCATATAACATTGTCGGATATCCTTCTCAATATCTTATTCATATTTCGCTATTTAATTAAGAACTGCATTCTTTATCCACTAGAGGTTTTACATATTCTCAAATCCTTCCTATAGAATAGTATTTTCAATACATAATAATAGTATAGTTAAATACTATAGTATAATATTATAGTCAAAATGAATTTTCTTAGAAATTAGTGATATGAATTGTATATGACTATAATAAGCATATATAATAAATAACTACTTAAAAATGGGAATACGTTACATTCTATTCATATTTCTACTATACTATTAATTACTTCTATATTGTTCATATCATTAAATATATATCTATATAATTATATATAAATAATAATACTAATATCAATAATAGTGTATTATTAGTATCATAATAAATATAAAATAGTAAGGGACGTACGCGTGTGGGAGAGAAGTATGATTGGCCGGAGTCAGCAAACCCCACCCCCACACGAATACAAGACGTTGCCTATACCGGTGAGTGGCTTCCCACTCTAGGGACAATAACGGCTGAGCCGCCTATACCAAATGCTAAATTATCTTGTCTTGAAGGTCAGTTATTAATTGTGAGACACTTTTTTGTCTCTTTACAAAGTTCTTTTACATCCACTTTTAAGAACTATCTAAATATAAGAGTTTCAAAAAGTTTCTATTCCTGTCCATGAGAAACTTGAAGACTGAAATTTGAATATGTGAGACATGAAAATGGGATGACAAAAGGTGTGATGCAAGAGCATGCAGCTGCAATAAGATGCATTGTCTAGTTTGTAATAACTAATTTAGTCTGCGCCAGATATAATGGGAGAGCTACTACAAATATTAGCAACTCTCCTGTTTCAACCGCAACACCTGAAAGTCATTTTCAACATTATAAGGCGTTTAAAAACGTACTAAAGAAAAACTCAATGGATCCCAGCTCGTTTTGACAGATTTAGGCTTTACTGACCCTTCACGGGAATCGAAGTATAAGATCTCCGATGCAGTAATTGACACTTTTTTTTTGCAAAAAGTCCCACGGGAGAAAATTTTTGTAAACATAGAGGTAAATTTTGCTCACTTTATATTCTTATATATAAATTAATATATATATATGTATATATATATACTATATATATAGATATATTATATATATATAAATATATATATATATATTAATAGGTTACTATATATATAATCATTATATATATATATATATATCTACAGGGTGTGGAGAGGTGTGGAGAAGATTGAATAAAATGAGGAATGAACGCATATAGTAGAGAGTTGTGTGGGGTGTGAAGAAAGTGGTAAATGGAGAGAATAAATGGAAGTACGTTGAGAAGTGGTTTGGTCATGTGGAAGGGATGAATGATGTCGTTTGGTTAACGGATGTATAGCGATGGTGGAGTGTGTTTGGGGATCGAACAGGCTGGGAACCGAGAAAAAAGTGGACTTGAATCAGTAAAAGGAATGTATGGAGGAGAGAAATGTTGAGTTTGGTAAGGCAGAGGCAGAGAGAAGAATGGTGCATAATAGGAATGAATGGCGGGGTTTGTGAGGGGGGTATGGTTGTGGCCCACACTGGGCCCAAGGGATGAACCCTACACTGACGAAATTCACCATAGTGAGGGTTCCGTCGCAGTCCCGTGAACCTCTAGGTGGAATTTCTGACTGCGAAGTTCTCACTAATAGGTAATAGAGGTTTTGACAAGGTAGGCTTCTGTCTTTTCGATTGTCAGAAATAATATTCCAAATTGACCTTTCTCTTTTCCGTCATGTTCTTGGGAAAAAAGGAAGATGAATTATGATTATGATATATATTATATATAGTATAATATATATGATATATTTAATATATTATAGTACTATATATATAGTATATATATATATATATATATATATATAATATAACTACGTGTATTATATATAATATATATACTATATATAAATTTATATATGATATAATATATAATATATATAGTTATATATATATAACTATATATATATATATATATATATATATATATATATTAAATTTCTCACAGGTGATATTTGCGATCTTTCTTTGAAAGATACTGGAAAAAGGTGTATAATATCTGAGGACAAGCTTTAACAAACTGCTTCACCAAACCGAATCTGATGTGGAAGCATAATACCGTCATGCGTGGTTTTAACCAAGGATTAGTTTTTTTTTTTATGTACTCGGGCAGCATATTTCTTCTTTCTGGCCATATTTTCGCCATCTAGTGCCTGTCTTTGGCATTGGTACCCACCATTGATTCGTTCTCTGTGATAGTACCAAGAGATAGTGGTGCCATCAATTTTAGGTTTCAATCTGGAATTAAGAACTTTTGCTGCATTCTTAGATAGGTAAAAAAAAACTCACCAAATCACAGTTCCTAAGTGAACAACTGAGGAGTATTTTCAAGTTTGTTAGGATTGTAGATATCACATTCATCATATATTAAACATATACAGCATCAATCTCTGACGCAACTTTTGCCATCCAGTTGTGTGAGCTGAGCGAATTGGAAGATCATCTCGGTGCACTGAAGGTGCATGAATAAGGAAATACTAGGGGGAAGCAATATTAATTTTATTTTTTTTGCACTGTACACATCAATTTTAATATTGTAAAAGTGATCGACGGTGACGAATCTGAAATTTGTGATTCTCCACACCATTAATTTTGGTACTCCAAAACGCATATTCTTTTCCGTTTTATCAGTATAGGCCTCTCAACACATGGACATCATTTGTGTCAAGCAAATGCTAATTTTGGAAACAAAAATGAACGTCTGAGAAGGTGAATAAACTTTAACACAGCTTGTTACACCTTGCTAATACGAGATAATACAACTACCAAAATACAACAAAATATTTTGAGATTGTTCGCACACTGATGTTCATGAATACTATTTTAACAATGAACAAAAAAACAAAAATCCAAGCAAGACTGCAAAACCTCAGAAAATACAGAAATACCAGCTGTTCTCTTTTATTCTACTATGTATTTCAGGCTTGCCAACTCAAATTTAACTAAATTTCTCATTATTTGTTTCCAATATTATATATGTCCAAATTTATTAAATTAAAATTATTTATTTATAGTTTTTATTTGCATTACGGCAATATTACAAAATTTGCAAATCGTAGCATTACTTATGTTTTTTTTTTTTTTTTTTCTTTACAGTAAACACCACCGCTCACGGGCAAAGCCCTAATCTAAGAGGGGGTGTGCTCAATGTGTGATGGCAATTACTGATTATAATATAATTATTAAAATCAGCTTGAAAAACTGATTGAGAAATTTATATAAACACACAAACATCCAATTTAATGCAGAGTGATAATGTTAATGTTATTTTACACATAAATTGTTGCTACTGATGCAATTACAATTTCTATCACAATAGTAATAGAAAATAATTGCAAATGCATGAGATTAGAAATTAGACTTTTTCACTCGATATGACTCAAAAGACAAGAATACAAACTAGACATTATAACCTACAAACAATCAAACAGGACATTATTACTGACCACCCTTTGAAACGATCTACAAGGTCTAATCACCACCATATATAATTCATTTAAGTGTTCCATTTTCACAAAGGTGGAAATTCGACATCCTGTAATACAAGTATTTATTCCAGTTTTATGGGAAAAAATTTTGCTCCCTCCTTAGATTTAACTTTGTGAGGGCTGCCCACTTCAAGAATGAAACTATGCATTTCTGCTATTAATTCTGTAGGAAAGACTTAAAACTCATGACAGAAATCCGGAAAAACTTTACCCATCAAACTGGCTTAAAATAAGAAAGCATATAATTTCCTCTTATTCATAGTTTTCAATGACTGCAGGGAACTAGAAATCTAGAATCGAGGATAATGTTTGTGCTCCTTACAAGTCGACCTCGTTAGCATAATTGAAGCCTAAACTAGAACAAAGCTCTCCAATTGAATTTTTAAATGTTTTTTGATTGAATTTATGGATGCTAACAATTAAAAGTACAGACCATAAGCTAAGTTGGGTATGTTTGAGGAAAACCTAGCAGTAAAGGTCAAATTTTACTTACGATTACAAGAAAGGTGCACAACTTAAGCGATGCCATTAGTCTCAGCAAATCTATTCTATTTGAACCGTCTAGGAATCTGAGAAGCATAATGATGTTTATCTTAAAAAGAAAGTCAACAATCTTTTCCTTTGCAAAATTAATTCTTTAAAGCTATTGGTCTTGTAGATATTCAAATTGAAAAGGGCGCTCTCCCAAAATTCTCTATATATTTGTCCGAGAATTTTCACAAAGTAATTTCCCCCCATCACCAGACACTCAAAGCATGCTTCATTTTTTAAATTACTTAAAAAAAAATACACTTAGATTTATGGATGGTATAGTATTCCGGGGGTTTCGGCAGTACAATAATGACATACAAATTCAGATTTCACAAGTTTTACTTTCAATTAGCTATTTCTAGCAAGCCTTAATAAATAATTTAATTATCATTAGGAATGACCACATAACAAAGATCAGTTTTATTTTGCCAGCTAAGTTAATTTAATGAAAACTCGGCTTTACTTTTCAAGAAGTTTTGAGCATTTAGAATCGTTGTCTTATTTAAAAGAGCAAGTGTCCGCGACAAAGATTCATCTGGTTCTTTGCGATTTAATGTTAATCCAGTAACATTTAGTCATCACATTTGCAGTTAGAAGTAACATAATGCGGCACCTCAGGACTTTAATTTTGCCCTCCTCAACAGTAACCAAAAATTGAATCAATACATGGCAAAATGTCAAAACTTAAAAACTCTTCCCTACAAATTCTAATTTATATATCTTTCCGATATATAATTTCTCCATTTTTCTTGTAAAGAATTTCTCTTCCATGGTAAGTTTTCTAAAATGAGGCATTTCAATACTTGTTTGTTTCACAACATAGCAATTAGTGTGCAGGTAACAGATTTTACCAATTTCACCACCAAATACATATTTAACTATTTGGCTTGTAAATGTAGTTTATTAGTTGATTAATTCCTAATAAAGTACGGTTTAACATCACTTCTAAGCATAAATTCTACTGACCAAATAATACCAATGTCAATAACAAATTCTCAGGATATTTAACCATGTCGGCTAACAAGTTCCTCATAAAAATGTGAATGTTTAATATATAAAATCAGATATTAAGAAACTATCAACCAAGCTTGTTTCAGTACTTGACAATCATATATAGAATTATGAATCATCTCGTGTTACGAAGTATTTGACAAAACTATGAAATTTAACAATCTTTAATTAGGTTAAAAAACTAACAATTTTATGTTGAATGCCTATAATAAAAAATCTGAGGAGACTTAGTTTTCACATACCCTAATTCGTTTATAAAGATAAGGGTGAGGAAATTGGGTGTTAAAAATTATGTTGCTGGTTCAATTTAAATATAAAACATTCATTTAAAATTTGCTTGAAGGTTAAATAAAACGACTAAGGTAAAAGAGAATAAAGAATATTCTAAAGCAATTTAATATTGTGGCTTATTGTGGACAAATTGTGAGGAGCAAAATATAAATTAAAACTTTTCAACTTTAGAAATAAATATACATCATTCAGCGAATTGTTTTAATTTGCTCAACTAAAAAATTAATAAAACATACATAATGTAAAATATAAATATAAATAATCAAATAAATAAAACATATCGTCGCTACAAGGCTAAAACCGCGAATGCGTTAAGTTGTGCACTTATGTGCATTGGCAAACAGAGTAGGCCTTCAAAGTTTTCAAAGCTCAAAGTACAAATGTATTCAAAAACTTATATAAAATCTGCCAAAACCGATTCGTTGTTTGGCGAACCAGGATTTTATATTCCCATGCAAACATTTAAAACTATTTTTACTCAAACTACAAATATGCAACATTCGTGATTTTAGCAATGGACCCACGGTATATGACCAACTAATTATTAAATACATCGAAAAAAAAAACTGAGATCAAATACAGCAATTATAGAAAATACACGGCTTAACAAATACAATGAAGACTTATTAGTATAATAATCCTTACGCATCAATCTTATAAAACTAAATCAGATTTTAATAACTTAATTTAATATTCAATTTATCACATATTTAAAATTATGGCTACAAAACTATTTTCAAATTATTTTAAAAACAAATGGTCCATTAAAAAAATTATAATAAATATATATATATATATATATATATATAATATATAAACTATATATATATATTAATATTATATATTTATATAATATCATAATATTATATGATATATATATATATCTAAGTATATAGTATATAAAATTATATATATAATTAATAAATTATTCTTTATATATATACTATATATATATACTATAAAATATACTATATAAGTATAAGTATATACTATATATAAATATAGTTATATATATATACCGTACTATTATTATATATACTATATACTATACTATATATATATACTATATATATTATATCTATCATATATATATATATATATATTATTCTTATTATTATATTATAGATATAATAAGTATATATATTATATTAATATATATATATATATATATATATATACTATATCATATATATAATATAATATATATATATTATTATATATATATAATATAATATAAATATATATATACGTCTATATATATAATATATATATTATATATATATATATATATATATTATAATAATATATTATATAATATATATATATATATATATATATACTATAGTATATATATATATATATCGAATAGTATATAATATATATATATATATTATACAAAGCACCTTTTCTCACAAATAATGAGGTGATGTCAACTGCCCTTAATATATCAGCAAGTGTTAACGGAAAGAAAATTAAAGAATGTGAGGTGCTTCCCAACCCCCAGCACTCAAGGTGTGCAGCCCTCTTTTGTAAGGCCAATGAATAGACATTCCAGATCATCTGACCGGATTTTAAAGAATTATATAACTTATTATACTATATATTACATATATATATACTATATATACTCATATATATATAGTATATACTATTACTATATATATATTAGTAGATATAATATATTATTACTATATAATATATATATTATATATATATATATATATATATTACTTTGTTATAAAAACTTTTAATTCATTAAAAACTAGCTGCTTTGGGATTTTTGAGCTTATATAATAAGTGCTATCATTTACTCAGCTATCGATGCACCGAAGAGCGCACACAAGTTAAGATTTTCATTAGTCTCATCCAAGTTTCCTGGCTTGTACCGAGCTTTTAGGGAAAGGGGTCGTAAATCACTTAACTGAACTTCTTTCTTCAATGCTTCACCAAGGTTTTTTCCAATTATCTATATTAAAAAAATAAACATTAAAATGGTGTCCCCAGAAGCATCCTTTTAAAAGAAAAGGGGGATTCCAAATTTTTACTTTTGAAAACAAATGACTTCATTTCAATAAATTGAAAACAAATTTAGCCACTGGAATGACAATGTTGGGTCAATAAAATATATTAATGAAATTTTAATTAATATTAGAATAGTAAATCTATTGTGTTTTATAAATTTAACTGATTGCGTCAATAAAACTCACGAAGAAAAAATCAATTGGCAGGATTCATGTGAAGAATGAAAAAGTCATAAGGATTGGATGTTCTAATTCCAACAACAGGTCCAAAGTCATAGCCCGCCAAAACCTCCTGCACCCATTACCACATTGGGTGGGTCGTGAATGTGGCATCGGAGGCTGGTTTTTCGCTGTAACCTCATCAAATGGGGAAGGAGTGTGAAATAGACCCAATGTTTGTGCGGGAAAAGACACAGGAAGGAAGAAGGGCTTCTTGACGGAGAAAATGGGAGGAAAGTTACATACACAGTAAGAAAGAAAAGGAGGAAGTTTATAACTGGCTAAATGGGAGTGGTGGAAGGTAAAGGAATTATGTGGGGGAAAAACCAACTTAATTGGAGTTGATGTGTTGTCTATGGTGCTGGACTACTAATACTACTAACTACACTGACTCTGGTCTCTTTGTCTGAAAGTCAATTCTACTCAGCTGCCTTTGACCAAAAAAGTCATCCCATTGAATCATTTTTGAAATAACGAAAAAACGGAAACAAGGCTGAGATGGTTAGATCTTATACAAGATGTTCAGTTCCAATAGGAAGGCAAAAATGCGATCACTACGAAAATGAGGTGATTCGGATAAGATGTGCTGAAGGCGATGAAGAAGAGGTAAAGCTAGCACGTCAGGAAAGAACTTGCTTCGAGGGGTCGAGATGGCAACGCAATCCACAAAGAGATGAACGACAGTGAGAGGACAACTGGAGGAGCAAAATGGGCAGGTCGGGGGGAACCCCCCGCGAACATAAGAAATCCATGGGTGAGATTTGTATGACCAAGACGCAAATGAGCCAGGACCACCTCCCAGGCATTCTAACATATACGAACATAATAATAATAATGATGCATGATAAGAATAATAATAATAACAACTAATCAAAAATAATAATAAAAAATAAAAAAAATAATAAATAATAATAATAATAATAATAATAATAATAAATAATAATAATAATTTTTTTTTTTTTTTTTTTTTGGAGGTGGATCTACTGATTTCGTCATTTCTCAGTTTTGGGAATGCGGCTAGACCTTTAGGCAAACTAACACAGGGGAATCCCTAACAAAACGAAAAGAGGAACAGGCTGCAGATGGTTAGCATCGTATATAAGATGCCTCAGTCCAAGAGGGAAGGCAAAATGCGATCACTACGAAAAAGTAAGATGATTCGGATAAGATGTGTGAAGGCGATGCTTGAGAGGGAAGTTCAGCACGTCCAGCAAAGAACTTGCTTCGAAGGTCGAGATGGGGCAAGCGCAATCACAGAAGAGAATGAGACGACAGTGAGAGGAACTAGCAGGAGGAGCAAAATGGGCAGGACGGGGGAACCCCTCGCAACATAAGAAACCCATGGGTGAGAGTTGCTATGACCAAAGACGCAAACGAAAAGCCATGCACCACCTCCAGGAGGCGGAGCTCTTCCTACAAGGACTGAAAGGGACCACCGGCCAAGTGACGGGTTCGATAGTCCGGAAAGTGGCCGCCACGAGCCATCTCCGCCCCAACATGACTGCCAGCAGACGAGGAAGCCCGACGCAAGAGATGGAAGAAATCTGTAGCAGGAAATGGCCCAGGCACACAGCAGGGAAGAGCGTAACGGCACTACGACCACCCTGTGTGCCAGCGCCCGTTTGCCTCCCCATTCGGCCCGTTCGTTGCCAGGGACACCCACATGGGAGGGACCCAACAAGAACTCAATTTTGTGGTGCTGCGCCGGTAACAAGCAGAGGGACTGTTGAAATGGCACAGACCAAAGGGTTACGG
>JABUQX010098468.1:0-15184 GCA_015478945.1 Trachelipus rathkii
ATATAACTCAAGGGCCAACATCGGAAAACATTGCGCTGAGAAATAGTTTCTCAGAGTTCTCTAGGATCTCTTAATTGTGGCCAGAAGGAAGAAGATGCCGGTCCAACTGACAGGGCGAAAGTCCTACCTGGGAGATAGGTGTAATATATATATATATATATATATATATATATTATATATATATATATATATATATATATATATATATATATATATATAGTATATATATATATATATATATATATATATATATATATATTATTATTATTATTATTATTATTATACAGACACTTATTCCCGCTTGAGCGGGGTAGTGGTACGTCCCTAATACATATTTTCCTTCATCTCGCCCTCACCCACCTCCTCCATTCCATTCTATCTCTCGCCAACACCCTACCCTCTTCCTCCACCCTCATCCCTCTCTCTCAGCATTTCCTTTATTCCATCCACCCACCTTCTCTCTCAGCTCTCCCCTCCTTCTTCTCTTCCTATCCCTCCGCCTCCCAAACTCTCCTCTAACCACCCTCTGCTCCTCCATTCTCTCCAGATGTCCAAACCATCTTTAACATTCCCTACTCCGCTCTTCTCTCACCAAACCATTCTTCCAATCACATTTCTCTCTTATCATCCTATTCCTAATCCTCTCTCTTTACTAACCCCACATACCGCTCTCAACCCTTTCATCTCAAACACCTCCAATTTTTTCTTGGACCTAGCATTCAACCCCCATGTTTCACACCCATATAGTACCGTTGGAACACAAATTTTTTCAAACATACTTATCTTAAGTTTATGTGATAAATCCCCCCCTTTCCATAATTCCCTAACCACTCAATGCTCTCATTCCTTCTCCTACTCTGAGATCTATCTCTTCCTTCATCCCTCCTTCCTTACCCAAATCCATCCCTAAATATCTGAAACCTTTACTTCTTCTAATACTACACCTCCTACTCTTATCTCTAACCCCATCCCCTCATCTGTTTCCTCCTCCTCAAACACTAACACTTTACTTTTACCTGGATTTATCTTAAGACCCCTTTGTCCACACACTCTCTCAAACTCCTTCACCAAATACTACAGCCCTTCTGAATCTTTCGCCACCAAGGTAGTATCATCCGCAAATAGTATCATGTTCACTTCCCATCTATCACCCTATCCATCAGTTCCACCCCCCTCCCCCCCCCCTCATCATTCCTCTGCAAACACTCACCATAAATAAAAGCCACGGAGACATTACACATCCCTGTCTCAACCCTCTCCACTCCAAACATCTCACTCTCTCCTAATACTCACACACATTCCTTGCTATTCCTATAAAAGGTCTCTAACACCTTTACCCACTTACCCCTACCCCATGTTCCCTCCAGCACCTCCTATAATTCCCTCCCTCTTCACTCTATCATGCTTTCTCCAGATCTAAAAACACCCATACACTTTCCTTTCCTTTCTATACCTTTCTCCACAAGTATCTTCATTGTGAATACTTGATCCACACACCCTTCCCCATCCTAAATCCTCCTTGTTCTTCCCCATTCTCTCTTCCGTTAAATCTCTCTACCCTCTCAATTAGTATTCTCCCATACACTTTCCTACTACACTCAAAAGACAAATACCTCTTATAATTACCACACTCCATCCTAACCCCTTTCCTTTATACAGGGGAACCAAACAACTATCCTCCCAACCTGTGGAACCTCTTCCTTCCTCCAATATAAATCAAATAACTAACCAGCCATTCCTCCACCCCCCTGCCTCCCATCTGTAACATTTCCATACTACACCATCTAGACCTGTGGACTTTCCTTTTTTTTCCTTTAGATAACGCCCTAATACTTCTTCCATTTGTATTTCCATATTCCCTTCCTGCCCCACTTCCCCCCCCCATCCCTGACCTCTTTGCAAATCCTCCTCATCTCTCCCACCCATTTCATTCAATAATCCTCTAAAATATTCCCCCCCATCTTTTCCTCACCCTATCCTCCCTCCTATCCATTCCCCATCCCCCCCTACCCCTCTCTCCTAACCCCTCTCCTTCTTTCTCTTTTTTTTTTTTTCTTCTTTCCAGAATATCTTGCTCCTTGTTTCAAAATTCTGTCACTTTTCCACACCATTCATTATTTGCATTTTTCGCCCTCCACCGCCCTCTTTGCTTCCACTTTAACCCCTCTATATTCCTCCCAGCTTTCTCTTCTCCTATTCCTATTCCCCAACCATTTCACATAGACCTCTTTTTTTTTTTCACCAACTCTTTCACCTCCCTCACTCCACCATTCACTTCCTTTCCTTCTACTTCTGCTCCCACCTTTTTAACTCCGCATACTCTTCTGGCCTCTTCACAAATTGTCTCTTTAAATCTCTTCCACTCCTCCTCCACATCCCTAATTTCCGTCTCTCTCACGTCCCTCCATCTATCCTCCATACCCCTCCTAAACTCGTTCTTACACAATGTCTCATCTAAATTTTCCACCTTATGACTTCTATTTTCTAATATATATATATATATATATATATATATATATATATATATATATATATATATATATATATATATATATATATATATAAATTATTATATAGTTTATATTTATATATATATATATATATATATATATATATATATATATATATATATATATATATATATATATATATATATATATATATATATATATATATATATATATATATATATATATATATATTATGATATTGAACCAATATTTTAATAAAATTGTACTTAAAAACGTTAAAATACTAACATTAATTAAATTTGAAAAATCAACTGGTGAAATGGTGTGAAGAGTTAAAATTTCAGATCCACGTTCTTTTTGGAAAATAGGAGAATTCTTATCAACTGATTATTATTTTTATCCATTTAATTTACTTACTGACTACTGTTCTGAAATAATTTACATTGATGACTGCACTTGAAAATATTTAGTATTGGACTTCACTAATTTCTACCTTCGTGAAGTTCTACCTTCGTGAAGATCATGAAGTTTGATCTTCGTGAAGATCATGAAGATCGATCTTCGTGAAGATTATGAAGATTGATCTTCATAATCTTCATGAAGATCGATCTTCATAATCTTCGCGAAGATTATGAAGATCGATCTTCATGATCTTCGCGAAGATCGATCTTCACGAAGATTATGAAGATCATGAAGATCGATCTTCATAATCTTCGCGAAGATTATGAAGATCGATCTTCATGATCTTCGCGAAGATCGATCTTCACGAAGATTATGAAGATCGATCTTCATGATCTTCACGAAGATCATGAAGATCGATCTTCATGATCTTCACGAAGATTATGAAGATCGATCTTCATAATCTTCGCGAAGATCATGAAGATCGATCTTCATAATCTTCACGAAGATTATGAAGGTCGATCTTCACGACGATCATGAAGATCTATCTATCTATCAGTCGTCCAAGGAAATTATTATAAACAGTTGCTCTTGGTGAAATCACCGGTTAAAAAATTCAGCCAATCAGAATTCTTTTTCCAATTCCTTGGCCGACTAGATCTCCCAACATCACACCATCCGATTTTTCCTTTTTGGATTCGTCAAAGATCTTGGGTACTATCCCCAGGTGAGTGCCATTGTTGATTTAAAAGCAAGAATCTCAGCTGCTATTCAACAAATTTATGTGGAAATGCTGTGACTGTATTAGTTTTAAATGAGTAACTGCACGCTGACTGACACAAGGCAGAGCAAAATCTATGACAACACACAACGACATACGATGAAATAAGTTGACACAAAGAGCTTTCTACCGTACTCCCATGTTTCGTACAATTTGATTCGCGAACGGCAGCCATCTTGTTTTTTATACAATCTGTCTATTATTATTTTATTTATTTCATTCGCTAGTATTTATTCGGTAGATAATTTTGTCAAAAATATACTTTCATGAAAGAGCATACTTAGAAACATCGTAAATGGGCGCTCACACTGGAGAAATAGGCAATGTGCAACTATAGTGACTGACCCTAACTTTTCCTGACCAAGAGACGATATTTTTGTAATTTAAATTAAGTAGCAAGGCTATGCTCAGCATACTTCCATGCCGATCACCGTAACTGGAACGAATAAATGTGAAGCAACAAATCTTTATAACTCAGAGTATTTTTGTGTATTAGATTATTTCATGATTTTCATTATTTTTGATTTTTAATAATATTTCAAAACATATAAATCTTCGTATAATCATTTAAAGTTGGAAAAAAAATGTTCCTGAACAGTTTTCTATTCAAATATTTTAATCGTAAGAAATTAGATATTATATTGGCAATCATTATATATAAATTATTGCGTTGCTATAGCAACCAGAGTTGCCAGGTATTTTTCAGTAATGTTTGTTATTTTAATGGTATTGCCTGAATTTGTTCTTCTCCACATTCCTTCGTGATTATATATATATATATATATATATATATATCTATTACTATAGGTATTGTATTTATATATATATATATATATATATATATATATATATATATATATATATATATATATATATATATATATATATATATATATATATATATATATATATATATATATATATATATATGACAAAAAAAGGGTAAAAAAAACAATGCTACATACAGCAAAAGAAATAATATTATTTATTACAATTAATCATTCAATTTTTAGTAATTTTTTAATTGATGTTGATCACAAATAGTCTTGAATACGATGTATTGTTTATCATTTGTTAGCCAGGTACTTGATATATTGGGGTTGATCGCCTGATGTGAGCATGCTTTAAGCGAGCCAAGTAATTCGCATGACTGCTTATATTGACCGCACAGCCGCTTAACTGTTCTCTTTTTGGTGTGTGTGTGTGTTTTCTATTCTAAATTATGTTTTGGGTTGATCGCTCTCACCTTTGGGTGTAAATTAATAAATGATGGAATAACAAAATTTTACTACCGAAACTTTATGAATAGTAAGACCATAATGGTCGTCATGAGCTAGTATTGCAATTGCAATTTCTTTGTCACAAACAGTTTATTTCACAGGAATGCCAACTTTGGACAAACATTATCTAAATGAAATAATTAAAAACATGTTTTTCATGTTCTAATCCGCATCCGCATCCGCATCCGCATCAACAGACTGTATATATTTTATATCTCACGTATAACAAATTTAAATGCTTTTTAAGAGGCTAGGTTAACGTTAGTCTATCTCCATAAATATTATAGCATACGTCATGAAGCATAATGACGTCATCAATCTGACGTCATAAATACCGAGCAATTGCGTCACAACCGACCTTATCTTTAAAGTCTCACTTTATTATGATAGATTTATTAGTTTCTTCAATCTTTAATTCAAAACATAAATTATAAATAGGTCTAAAAATTTAAACTCCCCATTTCCTTCGAGTCATTAGAGGGGTGAAGGAGGGGGGGGGGTTCCTTCGAATATGTTCCTTCGAATATGTTAGCGAGCCTCTCTCCTTTACCCTCTTCCTTTCTTTCCTAAAAACGGGATCAGAAGATAATATAATTATAAAGAAAGGATAGGGTCTTGCTTCTTCCCCCTCATTTCCATCGATTTTTTGGCACTTTTTGTGGGGGCTCCTCCCTTCTTTTTAATGATTCGGATTGCTCCCTCCCACGGCCTTGTTGTTTTTCCCTTCCTTCCTCTCCTCTTCCTCCTCCCGTTCCCCCCTTTTTGGCGTTTTCCTCTCCCTCTTTCCCCCGCCTGCGTCACGGACACACTTTTTTCCTTCAACCCTTTTTCGCCTTTTTCTTAACTGCGGTTCAGTGAGTAGTATCCACATAACAGTTTTTTACCCCTACTTTTCTTTTCTTCAGCTAATAACAATTGTTCCCCATCCACTGCTGTTTACTTACCCAAGAATTTAGATTCCAGCCCCGCTTCCCCCCTCCGGCCCCGCTCTACTTTGCCTGTGGCTTCGCCCCTTCGTTTTCCCTCCTCCACCGCCCCCCTCACCAAAGACATTTCTTCGAGCTTCTTCCTTCTTCCTCCCCCTTCTTTCTTTTTTTTCCCTGTACGATGTGCGTTCTCTTTGTTTTGTCCTATCCTTTCCTTCATGCTCCCTTACTCCTGTTTCTCCTTTTTTTTTTCGCTTCACTCTGCCGTCCCTCCCCTCTGGCCCCTCTTCCCTCCTCCTTCTCCCCCCCGCCCTTTCCTCTTTTGCTTCCATCTTCCACCTTTAACTTTTTTTCCTGGCCCCTCTCTTCCCCGCCTCCCTCCCTCCTGGTCCCTCCAACCGTGGCTTCCCCTTTCTTCCCTCTTACGTTCAACCTTTTTCCTTTCCCCCCACCCCCTTGTTTTTTTTCTCCTTTACTTTTTTCTACATACTGTTTTCTTTTTCTTCCTTTCCCTCCTCCTGTCCCTCCCCCCTTTCTTGCCCACGCACCCTCCTTTTCCCCACCCTCCTTTCTTCTATCGGCGTTTTTCCCCCCCCTTTTTTTTTCCGTCTTTTGGCTTCTTTCCTGGTGTTGTTCCTCCCTCTCCCTCCTTTCCGTGTTTTCCCAAGTCCGCACCTCCGCACGTTTTCCCCTCTTCCCCGTCTTCCCCTCCCACTCCCTTCACTTTTTACTTGTCCGTACGCCTTTTTCCCCGCTTCCGGTGCTTACCCGTCGGACGGCCCCTTTCCCCCCCCCCTTTTCTTTGTCCCTTTTCGCTATTTCCTTCACCCCTCCGCCCGGGCCCTTTCCCCTCTACCCCCCCTTTCTTTTTCTTTTTGACCTTTCTTTATCCCTCTTTGTTTCCCCGGTCCTACTGTTTTTTTCTTCCCCTCTACCCCTTCTTCCTCCCCCTTCCTTTTCCATACCTCCCCATCTTTCTTGATAATTCCAGAATGTTCTATTTCAGTCGACAAAAAAATTTTTTTTACCTTCTTACCCTTTCCTCCTTCCCTTCTCTTTTCCCTTCCCCTCCTCCCCTCCTGTCTTCTTTTTCTTCCTCCTTCCCTCCTCTCAACGTTTTGGCTTCCTCTTTTTCCCTCGTTTTTTTCCTTTCCCCTCCTCCTCTTTCTCCTTTTCTCCTTTCTTTTTCCTCCTGTTTGGTATTCCTCCTACTCCTCTTTCTCCTCTTACTTTGTTCCTTCCCTCCTTTTTTTTCCTCCCCTCCTTCCCCTTTTCCTTCCCTTTCCCTCCCCTTTCTTTCTTCCCCCTTTTTTTTCCCCTCTCTTCCTCCTACTCTCTTTCCCTTTTGCTATATTCAAGACTTTGTCTTGGTCAGTCTCCTCCTCTTTCCCTCTTCCCCTCCTCCCTCCCCCCTCCTCTTCCCTTCCTCTCTTCCCTCTTCTTCCCTACCTCTTTCTTTCTCCTCCCTCTCCTCTCCTTCCTCTTTCTCCCTGCTTTTCTCTTTTGTCTTCTTGTTTTTCTCTGGCAACTTTGATTTCCTTTCCTCCTGTTCCCTCCCTGTCCCTCCCCCCCCCGGTTTTTTCCTTCTCTCCCCACCCCTTCTCCTTCCTTCCAAATCCATAAAACCTAAACTACACATTCTTCTTCTTTCTCGCCCCCTTTGGTCTCCTCCTTCTGCTTCCTCCCGTTTTCTGCTTGGTCTGACCCCTTGTGGTTTTTCCCCGCTCTCTTTCTCCTCTTCCTTCCCATCTCCCTCCCTTTTGCCCTCCTTTCCTGTCTTTTTTCTTTGCCCTTTTTTCCCCTCCCATATTCCGTTTCACCCTTGCTTCCTTCCCCCCTTTTTTCTTCCTTTCCCCCTTTGCGCCCACGGCCCGTGTCCCTCTTCTTTCTTCTTCTTCTTTCCCTCGTTCTATTGCATTTTGGCTTTCCCACTGGGCCGTGGTAGCTTGGGTTGGGCCCCCCCCCCCCGTTGCCCTTTTCCCCTTTCTCGCCCCTTTACCTCTCCAATAAAGAGCCCATTTCTTTCCTCCTGTTTTTTTCTTCTTTTCCCTTTTCCTTAGCCTTTCTCTTTCCGCCTTCCCCCCCTTTCTCCTCAATGCAACTTTGCACCTTGCTCCCCGGACCCTTTTCCCCCCCGCCGTGTTTCCCCCGGTTCGATCCCCCCCCTCTCTGTTCCCTTTCCCTGTCCCTTTCCTTCTTCCTGGAATTCCTGCCCCCCTCCGAGGCCGGCGTGAAGCTCGACTGACCCGCCTTCCCCCTCTCCCCTTTCAGTTCCCATTTCCTCTCCTTTTCCTCCCGGTCCCTTTTCCTTTTTCTCCATTTTGGGCGCTTGCCCGCAGCCTCTCGTCTTCCCCTCCTTCTTCACTACCCGCCCTTTTCTCGCCGTCTACTTTCTCCCCCCTCTCTCCTTGGCCCTCCTGCGTTTTTCCCTATCTGCCCTTCTTTCGCTCCCGGCCCCCCCTCCTCGCCGGTTTTGTCCTCGGCGTTTTTCCTCTCCTTCCCACTCTTCCCCCTTGGTCCTCGCTTTTTTTCTCTTTGCATCTCTTTTAGTTTCCCGTTGTTTTTGTTGTTTCGTTTGGCACCCTTTATGCTGCCTGGCCTTGTCTTTTGTGCCTTGTTTTTGTTTGGTTTTGTTGCTCTCATTCACTTTGGCATTTCTCTAGTTCGCTTTGCGTTTGTTCCGGTGTGGGTTTCCTCCTCCTGCCTCCCTGTCCCCATCTGAGGTTGGTCCGGGTGGGCCTGGTGGACTGTGTGTTCCTGCTGCTTGCCTCTCTGTTGTGCGTGTTATTTTTTACCGGCCTTATGGGCGGATACGTGCTTCACGCTCTTCGAGTTTGCCCGCGCTCTTGTTCTGTCTTTTAGATCGTTGGGTCATGCTGTTCTCCGCCCCCTTTAACAATGCGTGTGCCTGTCAGCGCCTATTGTTGGTTGCCGTTTTTCGCTTGGTGGTGTCTCTAGTTTCTCCCTCTTTTGTTCTGTGATACTGTGCCGCCTTGCCGCGTTTTGGCTCTCCCTCTTTTCCCTCCTCTCCGGGACCTCCTTGTGGTGTTGTCCTTTCCCCTCCCGTTTTCCTGTGTTTGAGGTATTATGGGCCTTTTGGTTTGCTTGGCGCGTGTCGTTTCCTTTGGTCTTTCCCTTTCCCTTTTCTCGCCTTGTGTGGTCCGTTTTGTTCTCCGTACTTTCCCGTTTCCCCTCACGCCGCGGCCTACCTTTCCCCTCCCGACTCTCTGTTTTCTACTCTTCCCCCTTTTCTTCTCCCCGCCGCGGCCTTATTACCTACTACTTTTGCCCTTTTCCCTCTCATAATCCTCCTCCTGACAACGCACCCCTCGTTTATTTCTTGCCCTCCTCTTTTTTTTCTGTTCGGTCACCCCGCTTTCTTCCTACTATCCTTTCCTCCGGCTCCCCTTGCCCCTCACTTCCTCTCCCTCAGTCCCACCTACCGCCAACCCCCCGTCCTTACGGGCCTCCTGGTACACTCCTTCTGCTCCCCCACTCTTTTCCACTTTTCTTTCCCTCGTTGTCCCTCTGGGCGTTTGTCTCCCCTCACTCGACACCTCTTTCTCGCCTTTGTTTTTTCTTCCCCGTTTTTTTCCCCCAAGATACATCTCACTTCTTTTATGTTGTGACTTTTTTTTCCCCAGGTTCCACCCAACCCCTGTCTTTTGCCTCCTTCCCGCCCCCTTTCCCCCTGGCCCTTTCTTCCGCGCCCTCCTTTTTCCCCACTTTCATTCCTTTGTTTCTTTATTTTTCCGGGGCACTTGGCTCCTACTCTGTCCTTCTTTGTTTTCCACTTCCCGGGCCCTTTTACTTCTTCATTTTCTTTTTCCGCACCCTTCACCTTACGCCCCCTTCTTTCCCCCTTTTCCGCTTTGACCTCTTTACCCGCTCTCTTCCCCTCCTCTTCCCTTCACTCCTTCCCTCCCTCTCTTGTCTTTTCCATTTCGCCCTCTCTGGCCACCCTCTCCCACCTCCCCTTGTTTTCCCTCTGTTTCTTCTCCACTGTCGGCTCCCTCCCCGACGCTCGTCGGCTGACCCCCTCGCCCGGTTTATGTTGTGCTCCTCATTCCCTGTATCCTTCCTTTCAGCTGACTTGGGGCACCTCCTTTTCCACTCCCGTTTTGCATCCCTCCTCCTTACCTCCCCCACCCTGCGCCTTTTCTTCTTTGTTCCCTCCTCATTGTTCTGGCCGCGCTCCCTTGCCCCTCTGTGTTTGTTCTGGGCTCGTCTTTGTGTCTTTGTTTTGTTTCGGGCTCCTTCCTCCCCTGCGTCGTTTGGTTTGGTTTCTCCCCGCTTTTGCTCCTGTTCCGTTCGCCGTCCTTGGTCCCACCTCTGTTTGTCCTTCTCAGCTCCTCTCTTTTTCCTGTCTTTCCCCCCCTGCCCCGGCTTCCTGGCCCCGCCTTCCCGCATGTTTGCTTCCCTGGCCCTCTCACTCTGGTCTTTCCCTCTCCCCCCCCCTTCTACCTTTTCCCTTTTCCCTTCGGCCCTCTTCCCTTATTGTGTTCTCCTTGGCCTTTGGGGCCCTTTTCCTTGTCCTCTTTCTCCTGGGTTCGCGGGTTTTCCTCCTCTTTCACTCTTTTCCTTCTTTTCCTCCCCCTGCTATCTCCCTCGGTCCTGGGCTGTTTTTCTTCCCCTCCGCCCCTGTCCGCACCCGGTGCCTTTATACCTTGATCTCCTTTCCCCACCCCCCTCATGCTGGCCCCACCGCGCCATAACCTTCCTTTCTTTTTGGTCCCTCCGTGTCTGCCCTTATTTTTGGACCCGCTTTCACTCCCACCTGTATGTTCCGTGCTACTGTTGCCCCCTCCCGCCTCTAGCCCCCTCTTTTGTTCTGAGGTCGTGCTGTTTTGGTGTGTTCGCGTTTCCTGCCGCTGTGTGTGTGGGCCAGCGGCCCCTTCTGTTATCAGCCGTGTGGTTGTTGGGTTTGTGCTGGTGCGACTTCGTTCTACCTCTCTGCGACTCGACGCTGTGGTAACAGTCCCAGGGTGTTGTGAGGCTGGTGGCCTGTTTGTTCCCCTTAACCAAAGGTCCTCCATGATCGGCACTGGCTCCTCGTTGTGAGAGGTAGTATGTATGATTCACTGTCCGTGTTGGACGTATACTCGTTTAGTGTATACCTGAGATTTGTTGAAGTGTGTGTAATAGTAGCTTGCGGTGGTCCAATTGTTGTGTTAAGTGTGTGCAATTGGGTGGCCCCTTTTGTGGTGGTAATGAGACGTGTGTTGTGTTTGTCGCATAGATGTTAAGTATTCGTTTTCTTAAAAAGTCCCCCATCAATGAAAATGGAGATAAATTCACTTTTTTTGCGTTCTATTAACTGAAAATAAAAAATAATCAAACCTATAAAAAACACATCAAATAAAAACTAAAAGAAAACAGTAATTGAAATCCTGAGTTTGTTTCGCGGACAATTGTTTGTGCCGTGTAGATAATGTGTCTTGTCCTTAAATGTAGAAAATGGCGTTGGGCAGAGTTGTTTGCATCCGTGAAGGTTAGGGAAGTAAGTTGGGTAAGTGTCGCTACACAAGACTGTGGAAGTATAAGTTGAAAGAGTGCAATATTTATTTTAAAAATGGTACCCATTTTGATTATGGTATGAGTAGTAGGGCGGCGGTATTGGACAGTTAAAATTTTTAAGTTATAGTTTAGTATTATATATATAATATATATATATATATATATATATATATATATATATAAATATATATATATTAATATTTTATATATATATATATTTTTTAATATATATATAATATATATTATATATATAATATATAATTATAGATTGGTTGTTTATATTCTAGATTTGGATGCCTGTAAATGCAGTATTTTATAGTATAAGTATATAGTATTATGTATAGTGTATGATATAATATAGTTATGGTAGTAATAAGTATTAGTATATAATAGGTATAGGGTAGTATATAGTAGTTATAATATAGTATAGTATTAATATAGTAGTATATAATAAGATAAGTGGGTATTAAATGAAGAAGAAGATTCGGTTTGAAAAAAAGAAAGTAATGTTCATAACTTGGGGATCTGTCTATTGCGACTATGGTTAAGTTTATCGCTATAGTGATCCATATTTGGTAAATTTTGTTAGGTCCAAGACTTTGTTTTAGAAAAAGTTTATGCACCTATGATGACTGTCCTTGTCTAAAGGTTGCGGCCCCTACGAAAGTTCCTTAGCAAAAGTCCTCGGTATTTGGGAGAAAATATTATGAAAAATTTGGCAGGAAGTTAGTCCTGAAAGTTCCTGGGTTTTTTTGTTAAAGCGGATTCTTTTTGAGGTATAACCATGGGGCGCACAGGTAAAATCAAATGGACTTTAAAATTACTAATATAAGCCGTATGGAAGATGAAGGATAGGGTTATGGTTGTTTTTATCCCAAAGTTTGATGAAATGTGAATAGAGTATGAATGTTATATGGTAGGAGAAAATTGAGATGTACTGTAAGAAAGATTTTGTGGTGCAAAGAAACGTACCTTTACTTAATCTTGTTCTTCATGAGTTATGATCGATGTGGGGGGTGTGTGAGGATGTTTGAGTTTTTGAAGGAAGAACTCGGTTGGGTTTGTGGCTTGTAGACATGAGCCCTTAATGTGGTTGAATTATGGTACAGAGGCCTTGTGTAGGACTTTGAACCGACTGTGTGGTAACGTTGATTTTTTATTAGATAGATACTGTATTTTTCAACTTTTTCCTTCAATAACAGCAAGCTTTCCTGATGATCCTTAAAGGAACTTGGTAAATGTAAGAAATCCCCGATAAAAGTTTAAGCAGTATTTTTTACCATGTTACTTCCTTTTTGTTTATTTAACCAGTTAGAATTTTTTTCTTTATTTCCTGTTTTTAGAGAACTAAATGTAAACAGTCAGAATCTGTGAAGGAAAGCGTTCCCAAAATGCCTTTTAAACAATAAGTTGGAAAGCAAGGGGCCATTTGGGAAATTTGAAAAATAGATGTGGATATTCCCTACAGGTTCTGGTAATTATGAATTTTGTTTTTTTAAATTTTATCCTATTAAGTAGACTTTAAGGTTTGAAAAGAAGTTAATGGTCCTAATTAAAAGATGCTTAAAATTTATTAAGATATCTTTTTAATAAACCCAATGAAAATTATTAATTTTTTTTCTTTTTTCCATTTCAATAGAGATAATATTATAATATATATTTATATATATATATAAAATATATTATATATTATATTATATATATTATATATATATATATTATATATATATTATATATTATATTTCCTGTTTCTTTCTTCACCTAACCTTATTTTTTCCCAGAATTGGGAGTGGAGTGCAGCTACAAGGCAAAAATCGGAAAAAGAAAAAAAGTGATCGACTTTGAAACAACAAATGTTCCCGAAAAAAGAAAGCCCCAGCCTTAACCGCCCCCTCTGGTACCAATTTAAATTAGTGGAAAAGCTCGGGTCACAGACAGAAAAAATCCACCCTAAAAGCTTCTCATGGATCCCCCCGCGGACGGGACCCCCTCACTAATGGTGTGAAAAAAAGTTCCGGTAATGTTGAATTGGTTTCATTGTTCCTTGGCCCCAGGTGGGACCCAAAACGGCATGGCCCGCCATACAAAAAACCCCGCCCATTGCTCTCCCATCCATGCACCTTTTTCATCGCCTCTTGCCCAAGCTCACATTTTCCTTCTCCTTCAGACATTCGTTTTCACCGACTCAATCCACTTTTCCCTCTCTCGGTCTCCCAGCCGGGTTCGGTTTTCCCCAACACACCTCCTTTCCACTAAGTACTTAACGCTTAACTAAATAATAATGATATATAATAAATAGTATTATAATATATATTATATATAAGTATATATAATAATATTATATATATATATATATATATTATATATAATAAGTAGTATATAAAGATATATATTATTATATATATATATATATATATATATTTCACCTTACCTTTTTTTTTTCCCCAAAGACTGGGGGTAAGGGCGTGACATGCAACAGGAAAAACCAGAAAAAGTAGTAAAGAAAAAGATTAGTGAAAATTAAGTCGAAAGGAAAGCTTAGCCTTACTGCCCCTCTCGTTTATCTTAATTAGTAAGAAACTTTGGTTTCCGCAGTCAAAAAATCCAACCCCTTGAAGCTTTCCAAACGGGAAACCGCGGAAACGGAACCTTCACTATGGGGCATAACGTCAGTGTAAGAGTTTCCATTCCCCTGGCCTAGGGTTGGTGGCCACATACCCACCTCAATCCACAAACCCCCGCCATCCACTCCTATTATTGCACCTTTTTTCTCGCCTCTGCCAAAACTACATTTCTCTCCTCGCCAGGCTTGTTTTTCCTTGTAAGTTGACTTCAATTAAACTTTTTCTTGCAATCCTCCCAGGCCGGGTTGAATTTCCCAACAACCATGCACCACTAATACCACCGCTTTAACCAACCCCGACCTTTTCCATTGGGTTTGGTTCCCCACATTTAATGCGCCAAACCATCTCAAACGGTACTTTCAAAGATATTCCCCCTCTCATTTAACCCCCCTTTTCTTCTCACCACATAAACTCCTTTAAGTAACGTTCATTCCCTCATTTATCAAATTTCCCTTTTCCACAACCTAACAACGGAACCTAAGATTGTCCATCTTAATCATTTGGACTTTTAGAATCTTATACTCTCTTTTCCCAGACCAAAGCCGCACTTAATTATACCAGTATGCGCATTTCAAACAATTCTTCAATGTAAGAACCCATTGCGCCTCAAGCAGTACTTAGTCCCTTTGCAATCCAATTAACGGATTTTATATTGCACAGCCCACCTTCCCTGCCCATTTTCAACAACTTTTTCCCTTTTACTACACTCTGCAAAAAATCATAAACGTTCCCTTTTCCAATTCCAACATATAAATCCCTAAAATATTTTAAACTCAAAGACACTTTGCTCCAGCTGCTCACCAATCTAACATAACTTTTTCACACCGAGGACTGTCCCCTCATTCACTACCATAAACCTTACTCTTATCTAGCGTTTACTCTAAAAAACCCCTTCCCTTTTAACAGGCACCCTGCCAAATCTCTTCCTAAACAAATACCCTCTCAAACTTCTTCAGATACAAACCCACACAAAACCAAATCACCACATAAATATAATACCCCTCCACTCACCTCTTCCATTCTCCCCGTCATTTCTATATACCATTCCATATACTAAATTTGAAAATAACAAGGAGACATACACTATCCAGCCCTCACCCCTATTAAATATTAAACCATCACTTTTTGATACCCATTTTATTCTTAAACACAATGTCAACTATCTTCAATACATAATCTTTTGAAT
>JABUQX010098469.1:0-2500 GCA_015478945.1 Trachelipus rathkii
CAAGAGAATACGAAGCGCTCGCCAAGTAAATCAGTTGAAATGTGAAAAAGTAAACTGAATAAATCTGAAGCAAATTGAAGAAGCAATTTGTTTTAGCAGTGCAAAAGACGTATGTGGGGTGTTGCTAAGTAAGGAAGTAAGAATGTCAATAGTGAAGTGGTGGAAATGAAGAGGTGAATGCAAGCAGTTATAAAAGTAAAAATGAGGCGTGGTTGAATGTACTAAAAAAGCAAATGATGAAGTTTCAAAAGAAAGATGCTTGGAAATTATATAAGGAGGAAAAAAGGAATGCTAAAAGATGCATACGTAAGAGAAAAGAAGAGGTAAATGAACAGTTTGGAAGGAGGATGAATGGGGACATACAAGGGAATAGGAAGCTCTTCTGGAAGGAAGCGCGAAAGGTTAAGATTGAGAATAAGGGGAATCTGCTTAGAATAATGAATAGGGATGGTGCTTTTGTAACTGATGAAATGGATGTGAGTGGAGTGTGGAAAGAACACTTTGAAAATCTGTATAATATTGGCAGTAATGATGAGGTGATAATGACTGTGTGTGGGTTTGATGGTACAAGAAGGAATAGGTATTTTGGGATGAGGTTATTAGCAAAGAGGAGGAAATGGGTAGAGTGAGAAAGTTGAAGAATGGTAAATCTGCAGGTATAGATGAAATTACTGGTGAAATGATCAAGAAAGGAGGCAAGATGGTGATTGATTGGATCTTGAAGTTGTGTAATAAAGCGTTTATGGAGGGGATAGTTTCGAGGGATTGGAGGAGAGCAGTAATAGTACCTTTATATAAGGGTAAGGGAGATAAAGGGAACTGTAGAAATTATAGGGTATTTAGTTTATTGAGATATATGCTGGTGTTTTGGTCGAAAGAGTGCGCCGAGTGACTGAAGGACTGATTGGTGAAGAACAAGGTGCGTTTAGGAGTAGTAGAGGATGTGTGGATCAAATCTTTACATTGAAGCAAATGATAGAGAAAATGAGAGAGGAAGAATGTAATAGGGTTAATAGGGATTTTGCAACAGGGGTATGATAGGGTTAATAGGGAAGGTCTATGGCAGGTGTTAGTGATATATAGTGTTGGTGATAGGCTTCTGAATGGAATCAAAAGTATGTATGACGATAGTGAGGCGTGTGTAAGAAAAAATGGTGTCAAAAGTGATTGGTTTAGTATTAATAGCGGAGTGAGGCAGGGTTGTGTTATGTCTCCTTGGTTATTTAATTTGTATATGGATGGGGTTATGAAAGAATTGAAGGTGGGCGTGACAGGAAATGGTATTAGAATGATGAAGATTGAGTTGGAGGTGCCCTACCTATTTTTATGGCAGAAGATTTGATTTTTGAGTTTTACCGATCAGAAGAAGTTGGAGGATTTGGTTCACAATATTTCTGTCAGCAATTAGCGCCCGAAAAAGAGGGGGTATTGAATGTGAAATGTTGATAAGAGTTAGGATATGGTTGTAAGTGAGGCAGTCCTCAGTGTGAGTTAATGTTAGATGGTTGAAGCAGCTGAACAAGTGTCTGAGTTTAAATATTTAGGGTATATGTTGGATGAGAAGGGAACGGATGATGCAGAGTTTAGTAGGAAAGTTGTGAATGACAGGAAGGTGGCTGGTGCAATTAAATCGTTGGTGAATGTAAAGGGACTAAGTCTTTAGTGCGCTAGGGTCTTACATGAGGGTAATGTTGTTACCTGTGTTATTGTATAGTAATCAGACAATGTCTGGAATTAGAAGTATAGATCTAAAGTTTCAATGTGTTCAGATGGACAATCTTAGGGGCATGCTATGTGTGGTGGGAGAAGAATTGATAAAATGAGGAATGAACATATTAGAGAGTTTGGTGTGGGTGGTTGAAGAAGGGTAAACCGAGAGAATAAATGAAAGTATGTTGAGATGGTTTGGTCATGTGGAAAGGATGAATGATAGTCGGTTGGTTAAGCGGATGTATAGTGGGGAGTGTGTTGGGAAAAATACCCCGACCGGCAGGGAGATCCGAAAAAAAATGGATTGAGTGCAGTAAACGTAATGTCTGAAAGGAGAGAACTGTGATTTGGCAGAGGGCGAAGAATAAGGTGCATAATAAGAGGAGAATAGCGTGGTTTTGTGAGGGGTATGGTTTGTGGCCCACCTGGGTCAAGGGATTGAACCCTTACACTGACGATTTACCATAGTGAGGGTCCGTCGCAGTCCCGTGAACTATAGGGTGGATTTTCTGTCTGCGACGAGTTCCCTTACTAATTAATGGTACAGAGGGGGGGGGGGGGTAAGGCTGGGCTTTCTTTTTCGACTTTTGTCATATTCTTCTATTGCTTTTCTTTTCTGATGCATGTTACGCACCTTACCACCACAGTCTTGGGGAGAAAAAGGTAGATGAAGAATATATATATATAATATATATATATATATAATATATATATATTATATATATATATATATATATAATATATATATATTATATAATATATATATACTGTATAATATATATATATATAT
>JABUQX010098469.1:20000-22326 GCA_015478945.1 Trachelipus rathkii
CTTTCCCTTTCAGCATAGGCAGAATTTGTTGAACTTGTTCATAAAATATAATACACCTACCCCTAGTTCTGCGGCTGTAGAGCGAATATTTTGTATTGGTGGGGATATTTTGAGGGCAAAGAGGGTTCTGCCTTACTGTTTTTAATTTGAGCACCTATCTTTTTTGAAAGGTAATATGGATCTCTTGTCCTTTGAAGACGACATTGAGGAGGAAGTGGAAAATCTTGAGATTTTTGTAAATATTCATT
This sequence comes from Trachelipus rathkii, assembly GCA_015478945.1. Taxonomy (NCBI): domain Eukaryota; kingdom Metazoa; phylum Arthropoda; class Malacostraca; order Isopoda; family Trachelipodidae; genus Trachelipus; species Trachelipus rathkii. The sequence goes on from JABUQX010098469.1 coordinate 20,249, forward strand.
CAATTTTTCATATAATATTTATAAATAAAATTTTTTGTAAGGATATATTCTATTAATATTTAATATTTAAAATTCTTTATGGTCAGCGCACGGGAGACGTGAGGACGTGCGGACTTGCGATAGGGGAGGTTTGATTGGTCTGAAAAAGTGCGGAGGAGCGCTAGCGGAACTACGTTTTCTCGAGGTGCGGAGGTGCGCTAGCGGACTACACCTAAATGAGCCGGGGTGCCAAACTCTGATATATATATATATATATATATATATATATATATATATATATATATATATATATATATATATATATATATATATATATATATATATATATATATATATATATATATATAACAAAGTATATATATTTATATTTTTTTATTTTAAAGTAAAATTTTTTAATTTTAATTTATTATAAATGAAAGTAAATATAAAAAGTAATATAAAAATTATAGGGAAATAGTATTTTGAAGTTATAATTAGAAAATATACTAAACTTTTTGTAGGTCTTGCTTCATGCTGCGTAAGGAAATTTTTAACGAATTTACCGAATGATGGCTTAAAAATCTTTTAGTATTAACGTGAAAGTTCTTTGCGTAGGATGTCGTTTACTTTATGTCTCGAAAATGCAGTTTTTTTTTTTAAATGAAAATGATATATTATTAGCGTATTTACAAATAAAAGTGATAATATTAAATAAAAAAAAGTGTCATAAAAATAAGTTAAAGTAAAAGTGTTCAATTATAAGTTTTTAAATAATTGTTATAAGTGGTTAATTATAAATTGTTACCAATCTGCCAAAAACAGTTTCGACGCCATTGCCAGAGCACAAGTAAAGGTAATTTTTTTTGTCTATTTATTGACCTTTTTTTACGGTACTCGTTACCCAAAAAAAATAGTACAGGGGATCTCTATGGAACATAAATAGATTTTCTAGTTTATGCATTTGTTAATTTAGGTTGGTTATATATATATATATATATATATATATATATATATATATATATATGTATTATATATATATATATATATATATAATAATTATTATATACTAATATATATATATATTATATTATATTATAAAATTTTTATTACACGGCAAAGTAGGGGGCTCGAGCCGACGGGAATAGAGGGGGGACGTTTCCATACCCCGTAGGGGAGGGGTGGAGAAACCCCCGCGACACCCAAATACAAAAGAGCGGGGGTTTCCGGAGACCCCTCCCCGGAGGGAGGAAATAGTCCCACCCTGTCGTTCCCCGGAAGGTTGATAGACCCCGATTCCTGCCATCTCTGCGGTTTACCCTTGGGGTATTCTTTAGTTAAAAATTATATATTATATATATATAATATATATAATATAATATATATATTATATATATATATATATATATATATTAATAATATATCTATATTATATATATATAATTATATATATATAATATATATATATATATATATATAAATATATTATATATATATAATATAATATATATAGTATATATATATATATATATATATATATATATATATATTTAAACAGATACAGTTTCAAATTTACTAAACAACTAAAATTTGAGATTGGCGTAGTCTGACGAAATATCGATATTTTTTAAATATTTTTCGTCCTCATATGAGAGATTTAAAAAAAACGCTACCAAATCTCTCTCATATATAAATATATTCACTCTACCGTATTTTTTATTTTTTATTTAATTCGGTTTAAGATCCAAAAGTTTAGGTTGTAATAAGTTATTGATTATTCGAACATTAAAAGATATTATATATGAATAACAAAAAAAATAATGTTGCTTATAATATATTCATTAATTGGTTGCCGGCAATTTTTTATTAACAACATGTGGCAGAGTTGCTTCATACCTATATCAAAACATCGATTTTTTAGACTACGCTATACTCAATTAACAAAATTTCAATTATATGGGATGGTTCCGTTATTGATAACTGTATATATATATATACATATATAATCATATTATATACATATATATATATATATATATAATATAATATATAATATAAATATATATTAAATAATATATATTATATTATATATAATCTCTCTC
>JABUQX010098470.1:0-5000 GCA_015478945.1 Trachelipus rathkii
TAGATATATATATATATATAATAATACTGGTAGAGTATATATAAGGTTAGGAGTATATTATAAATGATCTGAAGTTTGGACCTATATTAGAGTATTATATATATAGTATGATATATATATAGTATATATATTATAATAAAAAAATAGATGTATAAAATATATATAAGTATAGTATAATGTGGCACCGTTATGAGAAAGTTAACCGGGATGCTTTAATCCCTTACATCTTAACGAAAATAAAAATTAACGGTGTAATTAATAACGTTTCGGTAAACGAATGTAACGGAAGTTAACCTTAATCGTTAACGTTAACCGCAAAATATGTAGGAATAGCAATAATAATTGTTAATTTTCTTATTATATTGGCATGATATCAAATTATTTATGTCGAAAAATTATAATATATGTTTTTTTATAAGTAAATATATATAAATATATATATATTGATATAGTAATATTATAATCATATATATATGATAAATATATTATATATATAGTATTAAATTCTCATATAAATATATTAAATATAGTTATTATTATATATATAGGTATTATAGTAGTAGTAGTATATCAGAGCGGGTTCATGTACATTTTTGTTAAGTACAAGTACTCGGCTAGGAATTGTTCAAGTGCGAAAAGGTAAAGTACAAAGTAACAGTACATGGTTGCCAGTACAGGATACGGAGTACTTTAGAAAAAACATATTTATTATAGTATATAATAATATGCCTAATAATATGATATGTATATATATAGTTATATACTATAATATAAGGTATATATATAATATATATAAATATATATATGATATAATATAGTAATATAGATTAACATTTATATATATATATATATTAGTTATATAATAATAATATATATATAGTAATATATTATAGTATATATTTATAATAATATATATATATATTAGAGATATATATAATAGTGTAGGACAGTATTATTATCTTCCTGGTTCGTACCGAAGACTGGAACCTTGCGTAACATTCTTTAGCGAAACATAGTAGGTGAGAATATGAAGGTACCCCTAAAAGAAAAGGCCAATTTAACAGACCCTTCATACCTTTGGTGAGAACTTGTCACAGTCAGAAATTCCACCCTAGGCTGCACGGGACGGCGACGTACCTCCTATTCATGCTGTCAATGTGGGGTTCAGCATTGCCGGCCAGGGGGCTATCAACTAATATCCGCTTCACAAAACGTCCGCCATCCAGTCCTGTTATGCACCTTCCTCTCGCCCCTTCTAAACCACATTTCTTCCCCCCAAATTCTTTACTGACTTAGTCCACTTTTCTTCTGTCTCTAAGCGTCGGTTCCTAACACACTCTCCACTATAGCATGCGTTAACCAAGCTTCATCATTAGAAATAAAAAAAATGAGCAAATATCCTCAATGTACTCCTTTGTGTTTTCTCATTTCCTTTGCTTACTCATCTCTAGTATCTCTTTGGGGGTTTTTCTCATTATTACAATTCTTTCGCAGCACCTAAGCTACGTGCGCTGCTAAAATTGTCGATATCTGAACACTTGTACTTTAAGATCTAGTTCTCTATTCAATCTAGTGCTCCATGTACCATCCTATGTAGATGCACAGGTATAAAATACCTCATGGGTAAAGACTGCATAGTAAGAGATGTCAAGGACTTAGTCTTTAAGATTTCACAAGGATTTAATGTTGGCAGTGGCAGCCACTTTCTGCATTTTTTCAACTACTTTCCTTAGCGTAAGGTTCAGGCTGCATCATGTCTACGCGGTACGGCCTTCTTCATCTGCAGTTGTATATCGGCTAAAGAATGTTAAACTTCTCATTGCACTTGGTTTCTCAGTGCTTCTGACGTAATCGTAACTTATTTAGTCACACGTGGCGGTACTGCTCTGCTAAGTACCATATTCTGAGCGGCTACCTGTGCTCTACGCTTACTTTCAAACCCGTCCTTTACACATCGGCTTTAGCTGCTGCCAAAGTCCCCTACCAATCCTGCTCGCTCAAAGCCTCTGTGCAATTGGCCCATATCCGTGGGATTATCCATTCGTTTCTCATAATACCATTATACGTGCTAAGTGGAATCACTCCTATGCTTTTCAGTTCTCAGCATGCATTTCTATGCATCAGCTCGTCCTCTTGCCCCCTCAGCCTCTATATGCTTTCTTTAAGCCCATAGTCATAATAGGTCAAGCTAATAACAAGGAGCATAACTACATCCTGCCATCCCCGCTATATAATAGTTAAAGCAAATCCTTTCGCACTATATTTATATCTTACATCGCCACGCTTCACTGATCGTCATAGCATAATTTTATTACAACTTCAGCAAGCATTACCACTATGCACTAACATCACCCTGCCAAGAGCTTCCATATGAAATCCATCAACGCTTTGCAATCTCATTAAAGCAAAAAAATATTATCCTCTCCTCCTCCTTTTCCCATCATTTGTTCAAATGTAAAAGATTTGATACACATACTCGTAACACTTCTAAATCACCTGTGTTCTTAACCAAATCAGTCCTCCAGCTCAATCGAGCGCGATTCTTTCGACTCTCAAATAACGCCAGCATATATTTCTTGCTATAACACTTCAATAAAGCTAATTATCCTATATATTTCGTAAGGTTACTCTTGTCCCTTAGTTGTTAAGCTTTCGGCACGGTACCTACTTTTGTTTCCCTTCAAATCCCGAACTTATACGCCGTTTTCATAAACGCTTTTGTTTACACACTTCAAATCTTAATTCAGTGGTGCACTTGTAAGCAAGTTAAGTATATTAGGACTTTTCTGTTTCTCAATAAAGATGTGTATATTCTTCAGGTACAATCGTTACTTGTGAGACGCAAGCCTGGATATAGTATAGTCTTATGTATCTAGGTAGTTATAGTTAGTAAGGGTACTTATAGTCTATACGCACTATGTGAGCTAGTACGACTTACTATAGGTATATTGTTGGGTGTGATATTACGGTATAAGCATAGCTGTGGTGTAGGGTATTTACTAGATCTAGCACGATAGGCGTGGTTAGTTATAGTGTAGTATATAGGCTGAGATGCTGGAGATTCGCCGTTGGCCTCATTGGAAGATGTCTTATACTTAGGATACTTAATAGTGATAAGTGGCTCCTGTATTTGGCAAGAAAATAGCGGTGATATTATTCCATAACTTAGTGTTAAGTATAACATATGAGTGAGTGACGGGTGTATTTTATAAATTCAGCAAGTGTCTATTTATGCTTACTTCTATATTGTTTCACTTAGGTGCAAAAACATAGCGAAGTCGAAGAACGACAAAGAGAAATTTAATAACTCATGTCGAAGGCGGCGAACTAACTTGCGTATATGGTTTCTTTTTGTTCTGCAGCGAAAGATATTAAGAATAAGGATATACAACATACAGAAATAAGAATGTTTAAAGCATGTACTCAAGATGCGGGGCGAGAGATATAACATGTTAAGAATATGCTACCATCATTTTTAGCATGTGTGGCAGCAGTTTGAGATTAAAAAGAAAAAAAAAAAAGTTTATCTCTTTATTGATATGTTAATGCATTACAACTGCTGATAGAAAATATTTTATATATAAGCTTCGTAAATTAAGGTAAGCGTTAACGAATGTAGGGGTGTAGTTTGAATTTTGACACCTCGTAACGTTAATTCAAAGATATATACCGTTAATAGTCCTTATATGTTCATTCGAATTTAACGAAGGCGTTAAAATTAACGAAAATTGAATTAACGAGCTTAATTACACGGCTTTAGCTCGTTGTAATGCGCACCTTATATATGTATACGCTAGGGTCGTTAAGTTACGTAGCGGCGCTTGCGATTATAGTACTGTGTATTCTGCTGTGTGTTATCGGTACGCGGGGTGTGGTATTGTGATTAGATATCTATACCAGTAGGTACTATAGGTAGGTATATGGGGGTCATGGAGGTAGTGTATGCGGTTATTGGGGTAGTATAGCTCTATGGGGGTGTAGGGGGGTGTGTGTATGTTGTCGGGCTGGTAGTTAGTTATGGTGACCGGGTTGGGTTAGGTAGTTATTTTATACTGTGGGGAGTTAGTAGCGTTATGTATTGTAGTATAGGTAGTAGTATACATAGGTGTATCGGCTGGGGATGTGGTTCTATATTGTGCGGATTTTCATGAGTATTGTCGTTGGTAGTGTACACTCAGTCGCTCACTATCGTTGTTAACATTTTGTGTTATGTGTCGTGTTTACAGCGGTATATATTTGGTTGTTACATATACATATTTAGGTGAGGTTTGGTATGCTTTGTCTGATAGCTATAGGGGGGGGTCGGTGGCGGTGTGGAAGTGGTTATATGGTGATAGGCTGTAATTTATGTTATTTCCGGTATATTGAGTATACGTTGGGTCTATGTACTATATTATATATATTGTATAGTATATATAAGTATATAATATATATTATATATGTATATATATATATACGTATTCATGATATATATATGATGTAAACATAAAAAGTAAGTTTAAATATATATTATCAACGTATGTATAATAATGTATATATATAAAGATATATAGTATTATATATATACTATTTATTATATAAATATATGCTTAATACATGAGATATTATACTATATATATATTTATATAGGCTATAATATATAGTATATAATATATACTTATATATAATATTATAATATTATATATATATATAATATAATATATATATATATTTTATATAGATATATAATATCATAATATATTAAAATATATAATATATATATTAATATATATAAATATATATATAATATATATATTATTTATATATATATATAATATATTTATATATAATATATATATATATATAAGTGTAATATATATATAGTATAAGATTATATATAATATATATATATTATTGTAGATGTTTATGTTTGTTATAAGTATATATATTATTAGATATATATATATATAATATATTGTTATATATATAGTATTATTATATATATACTATATATATATAGA
>JABUQX010098470.1:10000-67143 GCA_015478945.1 Trachelipus rathkii
TATAATAAATTAATTATATATAAAAACAATATACTATATAGAATATATATATTAATATAATTAGTATATATTAATATATATATCACTTGTCATTCTTTAAGACCACCCTATATATATAGTATATAATATATATTATTATATAGTTATTATATATATATAAGTATTATGTATTATGTGTATATTATTATATATTCTCCACAACCGAACAACTATTACATAAACACACCACCCTATAGGTATATAATATAGTACAACCCTATTATATATATAAATATAGTATATAATAGTAAAAAATATACATATATGAATATAGAATATATATAGTATATATTTTATATATAGTATATATATATGTATATATAGTAATATATATAGTATAAATATAATATAAATATAATATATAGTATATATATATATAGATGATAGTAATATATATATATATAGTATAGTGTGGTGAAGTAGCCTAAAAGGGGAAAATAGGAAACTTTTTGCCAAAAGTAATTTAATTTAAAAGTTAGATAAAATATGTATTTAATATAAAAATCATTTTGAAGTATAAAAATTGATAAAAATAATAAATAATTGAAATAGAAATATGTGTTTATCGTTTCGTTCTGGACGTTCAAGTTTCTTATGAACTGAATGGAAGTTAAGGAATTTTTTTTCGTCAAGCTTACTAATATTTTAAAAAACAATTTGTTGTTTTATTTTGAACTCTTAAAAAAAGGTTATTAAACAGTATTTATAAAATATGGCACTACAAACCCCCAAAGCTTTTTAAACAATATTGCAATTTAATATAAGTAAAAAAAAGTGTGATAAATGTTAAAAATAACTGAGAATATATAAAGAAACGTTTTTTTTAGATTAAAAAAGTGGGGCAACAATATGGTCTGCCTAAAAATCATGCTTATATCAGTTTTCATTTAGATATTGCGAAGGTTTTTAAAATTAGTTTTTTTTTATAAAGTATGTAAGTGCCAAGCCTGTGGTTCATGCTAGGATTTCCAAACATACGTTGTTAGATTGGAATTATTTTTGTAGAGAAGTTAGTGGTGATAGAATTATTAATTGGTGATAGTGTTCATAACCTAAATAAAGTGTTGAGAATCGAGCGAGTTGTGTTTTGATAAAAAAATCAATAAATGGTAGATAAGATTGAAAGTATATGTGAGTGTTGGAAGGAATTGAGAGTAGTGGAAGTAATAATGTTTTCTTTGTCTCGATTTGATTGCGTTAATAGTAAACGCTAACTAGAAGTTCTCGAAGATATAACATTTGAAAAGGGAACGTCTTGTAATACCGATTAATGGAAGGGATTAAAACTGAAATGATCTAGATTAGCACATTTAAGCTGTAGAGTCCATCATTTAAATTTTGTTAACCCACAAACTAGTAGTGCTCATACTAACACACAGTAGAAGGAACGTGGTCAAAGGTACGTAAAGAATAGTGAAAAAAAAGTGTGTTACTAACAAACTAACATGCCTATTGAGTAATACTTTAAACCTAATGCCGTGCACCTAACCTAACCTATCGCTTGTCTATCATAACCTAACCTACTATACCTAACCTAAACTAACCTAACTACTTAACATATCCTACCTACCTAACATACCTAATCCCCACCGTCACGAAACGCTCAGTAACAGTACCAAAGCGTAAGAGAATAAAATTACCATATTCTATATTTAGCTGTGAACTTGTTCATGTAAAATGTAAGTATTTAAAATAACATTTGTTTGAATAAAAAAAAATTGCCCAAAGTGGTTAACAAAAATAAATATTTATTGAGTTACCTCTGCCCACTTGTCTGGAAAGAAGCACGGCCGGGCAGAAAAAAAGCTAAATTTTCTAAACTTGAATAGAAAATCAAATAAAACTTTAAAAGGTTAATATATATATAATATATAATATATAATTATAAATATAGTTATAATATAGTATATTATAGTATATATATTAATAATTATATTATTATAAGTATATATATATATATATATATATATAATCTAGTTATAATAAAGTGGCGCTTTTGGAAAAAGATTATATAAATATTATTTGTTTCCAATTAAAAAAAGAAAGCTTATACAGCAAAATGGTTGTAAAGCTAATGTCGTACATTGTGTTGTTTCATAAATCGCGGACGTTTGGAATTTTTCTATAAAATTATGTAGCATTAATTTTTTTTTAACATAATACTATGATTTTTAGGTTCAAATCATTTATTTATGCAATTTTTGATCGCATTAATAAAGTTCTTGAAAAAGTCTATAGCTTTTTCGCCCTTCTTATGCAACGACATAGTACATAGTATAGTATATAATATTATATATATATATATTTATATATATATATAATAGATTATATATATAATATAAATATATATATATAGTATATATAATATAAGTATATATATATATATATATTATATAAGTGAACCGTCCATAAAATCTAAATTAATAATATAATTATACTTGAGTTAAACACAAACATACGTTAGCCGAAAAACATTTAGTTTATTTATTTTTAATTCCTACGATTCTTCGTGTATGCATAAAATAAAAATTGAAGCACTTAAATTTGTGAGCATAAATTGGCAATATGAAAATATATAGGATAAATAGTAAGTTTCACGTATCATGCTTTAATTAACTTATTACATATAATATGCAATTAAGATACATAGCGAATGAGATACAAATCTATTATATATAGTATATAATATATATCGTAATATATAGTAATATAATATAGTATATATATAGTTACTGTATTATTAATATTATAAGTAAACGGTATAGTAAATTAGCATATATAAATTATTAAATTAGTAAGTAAATTAATAAAAGTAATATATAGAATATATATAGTTATCTTATACTACGTAGTTGATATTATAGTTATATATATATAGTATAAGTATTATAATATATATTTTTTTAGTATATAGATTAGATGATTGGTAGCACATAAATAATACAATGTATATAATATAGAATACTAATAGTATATTATTTAGCTATTAATATTATGTAAATATATATATAATAGTATTGGCGTTGTGTATATATATGTATATTATTATAGTATATATATATGTATTATATATATAATATAATAGTATAGTATAATAGTATATATAATAGTATATACATATTCATTTATATCTAGTATATTAATAATATTTAATAATATGTATATTTATATATATATGTATTATATTTATATATATATTAATTATATATATAGTTATATATATATATATATTATATATATAGTATTATAATATATATATATATATATTAGTATTATATATATGTCTGTATATATATTATATATTCTATATAGTTATATATATAGTTATGTATCAATGTATATTATTAACTAGTATATTATATATATTAGTATTATTATATAGTATAGTGTGTTATATTATATATATAGTTTATATATTATAAATGTATAGTGTATATATATATAGAGGAATATATATTATAATATATGAATATATATATATTATATATTTTATATATTATTATTATATTTATAGTATATTTTAGTAGTATAGATATACTATATATGTGTGATAGTATTACAATAGTATATTAATATATTATGTATATATGTATAGTAATATGAATATATAAGTGGTATCTTAGTTAGCGTTATATGTATAGTATAGTATATATATATATATATAATATGTATTATATTTAATAGGTATATATGTATATGATTATAATTGTATATTATAGTATAGTATATTATATTGATTAATACTATTATTATATATATAATTATAGATAATATATATATGTATAATGAGTTAAGTATATATTATAGTATATTAGTATATTGTATGTAGTGAGTAGTTATATATGATTATGGTTATATGTTACTTTAAGGGGATGTGGCGCGAATATTCTCGGTAAGTATTCGCGGTATCGGCCTATTCGTTGCCAAAATACCGAATATTCGGTATTGGGCTTTTTGCCGAACTATGCGGGCCGAATATTGAGCTTTATAAACAATGAATTACGTCAACATAGGAATAGTATTTCATTTAAAATGAATTTTTTTGAAAATTATTTTCCAAAAAAATAAAAATATTTGGCAAATTTTGTGGCAAAATAACCAAGATAAATCTTATGTCATTTGTTCAGATCCTATAAGGCATTTGACTTTTTCAAATATTTCTAGTCAAAAATAGGATTCATATAGTGATACAGGAATAGATGTGAGCAATTATATGGTAGCTATATACAGGAGAGTTGACTTGTCTCAATTTTTATGTTTTATCCGATGTGGGCGATCTAGTGGGTCATGTCACGGGATTAATTATTCTTCAGAGAGACTGTTAAAGATATTTTTATTTTACTTGGCAGAAGATATCTCTCACATTTTCACCATTCAGCAACGCAGCTGCAAAGCTTAAAACTTTACAGAGCAGCTGGAATGTCACAGCATAATAATTCAAGATAGTTTCTACAGTGCTGGGAACAGAACTTATGATATTGGCTAAAAGATGGTTGGAGAGAATAGTTTCCCTAATCGCATATAACGCTGCTGAATGCAATCAGAAAATGTTGACGATTTTCAGTGGCAAAATTAGTTCATTTTACTTGAGCCTTTTGAAACATCACTAAACAACATTAAACGTGAAAGCAACAGTCGCCCAAGTATACACCTTCCTTTTAGCAATAAATGTTTATTTTAAATAAGGCAAATAAATGGATAATTAGCTTCAGTGGCTTTAATTACACTTGTTGAATGGAGCTTTAAGAAACAGTTTTAGAAAAAGACTTTCTAGAGTTTCTATGTGATAAATCTTTGTGTGTAGGCAGTGTAGCTACTTTCTTAGATTTTTCAACGATGAATCAGATGAATCGAGTAAAAGATATGGTCGTTGAGGCATGAAGAAATGCATGGAAAATTGCTCCTGATCTTCTGCTGACGGTGATGATTCAGCGTAGAGGTGGAAAATTGAAGGCTGAAGGATTCCAGTTTTCACTTCTTAATTGGATTTGTTTTATAAAAAATGTGTGGCGAGTCAAAATCGTCATACAAAAAGAAAGTGAGAGTGAAAAAAGATAGTGTCCTTCTTCTACATTGATTATTCCCACTAGGAGTAAAAGGCTACATACGGAATTAATCAAGGAAATTAACAATATATAGCCGAAAGTGCCTGTTTGACCATAGAGACAATGATAATTTTTTTCAATTGGTGGAAAAACACGGGAAATAGTTTTATGAATTGAAAAAAACTAGCAATAAAATACTTTCAGCTCCACCGTCACAGTCGAAAGTGAAAGAATTTTAGAACAGGAGGAAATATTTATGAAGGCCAGAAGAATAGGTATCCCTGAAAATGGAGACTGCTAATGTTCTGTCATTTTAACCTTAGAAATTATTCAAATGAAAGCTTTGGGTTTCCTCATTTCCATTAATGAATACTTTTCATTTTCATTTAATTATTTTTTTTTTAACAATTAAATGCTAAATGTAGTATAAAGAAGTTATTTACCGAGGCTTTTCCATAACTTCTTTATAACATTGGTAAAATATAAATTTTCTTGGACGGGGTTTCGCATGTAATTATTGATGTGCGTGATCTCAAAAATGTTAATCGGGTTTTTGTGCATATCAGCTGGTATTTGAGAGATATTGTGTGTAACAGATTTGTAAATTTATGATTGTTTACTCTTCAGCGGGTCTAGTCACAATTATTGGTATATATATATATAATATTATAATATAGTAATATAATATATAATTAGTATTATTATTGATGATGTAGATTTTTGTTATATATATAGTATATTATTATATATATATATGTTAATAGTTTATATATATATTAGTATAGTATATTAGTATGTAAGTAGTGTATTAGATTATATAGTAATTTGAGTATATGAATGGGAGAGAAACCTCCCAATGATATGAAGAGCTCATTTGAAGATCGCTATTTCAAACATTTAATACCAACTATGAATAATGAGTTATATGGGACAAACAATGAAATGTAATCAGAAGAAGGGTTTATTAATGTAAAGCATAGCGTATGCTGGATGTGTGGAACTTTCTCTTCGGTAGAGCGATCCCTTTGATAGGCTGTCTGGATATGATCCCTCATCAGCTCCACAATCGTCGGCGCTCCCTCAATATGGATACCCCTTGCCCTGTAACGGGTCTTTCCATGAACTTTTAGAGTCTATGGATGAGGTTCTCTGTGTGACAAGTGGTTCACGTAATCGATGTCGCTGCTCTTTTGTTCGCAGGTGATCTTTGCGCCCGGCTTCCGAATAGGCACAGGAAGCAGGATAGTTTGGTGAACACTCTTTGTTGCTGACGCGAGCAAAATGTTTAAGTCTTTGAGGTCGACGCTATTTACCATCCATTGTCCTTGATATTTGTAGCTCTCCACAACTGTCATGATTTTTGCATACTCCTCCATCATTTTCGTACCTGAGTAGCCTAGCTGGACCGGAAGCTTTCTGTTGCCGTTTGTAACAACATTATTGCATTTTAAACTGCTCTTGGAAGATGTGCATGCAACAGGTCGCGATTCTCTGCATTGTATGGCTGAAGTGTCCGCATAGCGAGTAGTAGAGTGCCTGCAACTTTCCCTGCAGTACCAAGGTTACCACTGAGCTGGGAAGAGCCTCCTGCAGCTCTGATTCCTGTTCGATAAAATTTACTCGTGTTTGGCTAGGTTGCCATGTGCCACATAGTCATTTTTTCGATGCGAACGCTCTGAAGCGAACAGCTCAGGACAACTTCGGTTAATACAACTCTCTCATACAAGTTCGTTCAGTTCACCCTGGGTGACAAGACGAACGCATGCCGCTGTATTTCAGATGGATTGATAGACATCTCTCAGGTCATTGGGGCATCCATCACATTGTAGAATCGTACTAAAGTTCCCAATGCTTCCCGAAATCGACCGAGGTAAACTGCTTGCTAGCTGGTAGATATGTGGCGGAAGGTAACGTCTATACAGCCTATCGTAGTCCGTCACATGAATATTGTCATTCTAGTGAAGTATGCAAAAATAGGGTCGCATGATTGCCGAAAACGGGAATGTGATGCAGCAACTCGGTGAGAATATATATGTGAATCAGCACATCCGAAATACTATAATTTCTGCTACACAAAGACGCATGCCAAGGAAAGTTAACTTTTAAAGGTGAAAAGAGGTAAGTTTTCTTTATATTTTTCGCTAAATGGATGACCGAACTTTGAAATAATCTCTTGCGGTGCCGATAGCGAAGGTGATTATTCGGACGAATTTCGGTATTCGGTCGCGAATACTATTTAGGCCGAATATTCGGTGATTTCGTATTCTGGCTTTTTCAGCTCTTTCGGCACATCCTAATATATATAATATATTAATTATATATATATTATATATATATATTATATATATTATATATATATATATATAATAGTATATATATAATATATATATATATGTATATATATATATGACTATATATATATATACTATAGATTATATTATATATTTTATCTGTACTCATGATATTATATATTATATATGAAGAATCTCCTATTATCATTTATCGATATATGTCTACACGATCGTACCTATCCGAAATACGTGACATTGGCATATAAAGGTGGAAGGCAGACATTTTGAAAACAGCTAATGTTCTATAAACGTATAGCAGATTGGACAGGGTAGTGGAATGAATCAAAAATATGAATATTTAAGAATCTTTAGAAATTTAAAATAATATAGTATTAGGACATATATGATATTATATTATATATATATATTAAGTATAGTATAATAGTATATATATATATATATATATTATATATATATATACATATATATATCATTATATATATATATATATATTATATAATAATCTATAATATATATTATATTTAAAGGTTTCCCAAATTAAAAAAAGAAAGCTTAAAATTTAGGGCCAGAATAGTGTAAAGCTAATGTCGTACAGTTGTGTTGTTTCATAAATCGCGGAGGGTATAAATTTTCCATATTAGTAAATTATGAGTTATTAATTTTTTTTTTTACTTTAACAAAATCATAGTTTATTTGTTGAATAATTCCTAACAATAATTTTAATCGTATTTATTATATAAAGTTTATTGAAAGTCTAATAAGCATATCTCAATCCCTCATCATTTTTATCAATATCTCTAGGTATATAAACAGTTATGGTCGAACTTGATTAAGAAGACTACACACACCTACACACACACGTGCGGTGTTCGCCATTCGCCGAATTTTTACAGCGAGCTTTCTTTTAAAACTAATTATTATCCTATGATGTGTCATTTTACCGACGGGCAATGGAAAATATTTCGTATTTGACAAACCAGACCCGAGCAACTAAACATTAGTCAAAAAAAGATTGCTGAAATGTTTGGCAAATACCGAATGTGTGTATCCACCATTATATAAATGGCGGACTGCCAAGTTTGGCAAAATTCCAAAAATAAACAAGATGTTTTTAGAACAACAACAACAACAACAACAACAACAGGCAGAGTAATCCAATTAACCTTGCAGTATTCATTCAAACGTAAGGGATATCCTTCAAAGCTCAGAGAGCATTTATATTATACATCAAAACATCTGTGCTAAGAGGGTTACGGATATCGTAGCTTTTATGTCGCACTTACCATTCTTTCCTTCTTGTTTATCTATATCTCCCACGTTGAATCAAACATGGAACATATTTACATTTCATTCATGTGAAAGGATCTTATAACTAGAGAGTCCATCAGACCTGTGGCGCCCGGTGCCACGATGCCGGGATACCTTAGTCGCAGGAGCTTCACGGATTTGGCCCCACTATACGCACAATAACGAGTAGGGTGGATCAGAGGTTATTATATAGGTAGTTATATATATTTTAGATTAGATTTTAGCTACTTGTCTTTATATATGATGAGTGAGGATTTAGTAGGTTTATCAACGCTCGTGTTATGATTCTTTTCATATCACGTTGGTTTCTTTCTCATATATATCATTTTATTCGATCTCCCTACATGTCCTATTTGAAGATTCCTTCCCTATACTATAGTTATGTTTGTGAGTGCGTTGACGGTCCGGATGAGTATTTACTCTATAATAGATGAAGATATACTATATATATAATATATATATATATATTATTCTGTAGATTAACTCTACCGGATGGTGTGTTTTGGTATGTGTAGAATGTGTGGGTTAGAATTAATCAAAAGGTATTTTCCTGTTTAACCCAATTCGGTTTAAAGAGACCGGTAATTTTTGAGGATAGCACAGATGAGTGATTGTTTATATTACGACACCAGTCTAGTTGCTTGTTATGTCTTTTTTCATAGGGAATTCCACAGGAGGGTGGTTCCCAAGTTGTCTCCCTGTATCCGCTGGTCATTACGTTCACCCCGTCGTGGGTGCCATTGCCTGTCTTGACTCTAATCGCACCAAATGACTCACGTAGTGTCACTGGATTTGACTCGGCAGACTTAAAAGAGGAATATTCGAGCCCCGCCTATGGAAAAACAAGTCAAGTTCCTCTCTTGTGTTGAACTGAGTTAAAATTACACAATACCACACTCTTGCAACATGCCCCAAAAAGAAAAAATAATCAGGGGGAGCTTGAGGTCGGGCGAATCTTGAAGGCCGGCAACAGGGTCCCCTCCCATATCCATTTGTACAAGTGGGTAGACTCTGTTACAGGGATGACACTCGTACTTGGGTGGAATGAAGTGCGCGCTGAAGCCACTTCTTCATGGCGCAACACCCTTGAAACAAGGCCCCCGCCATCAGCGCCACGCATCGCATATGCCCGATCAAAATAATCGATAACGATAACAGAGTAACTCAAGAAATATCGATATTTATTACCGATATTTGGGCAACCGATATTAAGTTCGCTACATTAATAACTATTCTTACCTATATAATTAATATTATATAATATTATATATATATATATAATATATACGTATATATAATATATATATATATATATAATATAAATATATATATATATATTAATATATCTATACTTATATATATATATTATAATATATAATATATAAATATTACTATCATGGCGGCTCGTGGTCCAAAATTCTTGAGTAGCGCAAAAAACAATATATTATACAATATATATATATATATATATATATATTATATATATATTTATATATAGTATATATAATATATATATATATATATATATATATTATACTATGTATTTATATATATATAAGTAGTATATATAATATATTATATATATATATAGATATATATATATGATATATAACTGTACTATATATATATAATATAATTATATTATAATATTATATAGTATATACTATATAATATTAATAGTAATATTTATATATTGTATATATGTATATATATATATATACTTCATATATAGTTTTTATTACCATACATTTGCCGATCAATGTAAGGGAATGAAATGGTTCCAGCCATATTCTCAACTTTGAATTTCAAGTGGGCCTCACAATCGAAGAATTTAGTCATTTTTAAATGAAACTTAAAATCGAAGATATGATTCCCATATATTCAGTATTTATAAAACTAACAGCTCATTTTATTAAACACACAAACAAAATCAGTAATAAATTAGATATATAATAATATGAAAATCGTATTAATAATAACTAAATCCCCACAAAATCAATCACATTATTAATATATAGAAAACGAGCTAATGCTGGTCGCAGAGGCATGCTACAATTCGCCGAGGAAAGAGTCGTGACTCAACGCGTTTCTTAGACTCTGGTTTTTGAGTCAATATTTTTAAGTGAAATTACGAATTAAATCAATATCGGTTATAAGAGATATCAAGTTACTATACAAATGTATTATTGGTTAATCTATTATAATTCATGTTAATTAATAATATTATTATTTCTGCTATGCAACTTAAATGGGATTAAATTTAAAAAAAAAATCGACTGCTACCGACTCGTCAGACACATCCACAGTTGCCTAGCCTCAGAGAATAAGGAACTATTTTTTTTGACTTGAGAAGTAGACAATTCCACCGGATGCTTATATTAAAAAAGGAATCGAGTAGATATTGTTGATAACGGCATCTTAAAGCTAGCCTTTCTAACGAAATCATTCTTTATAATATAGTTATGGATATTATTATATATATATAGATATATAGTGGTAAATATATAGGCATTAATATATACTATATTGGGTATTATATAGTATATATATATATATATATATTATATTATATTAATATATATATAATGAGTGATATATATATATAATATATATATATATAATAGTATAGTTACTTTTTAATATTTTTGGGGGCTCACTAAGGCAAGTAGGCGTTGCCTACCCCCAAAAGCCGCCACTGTTAGGTACATCAGATTCTACTGCATATTTTTTCGACCTTATAAAGAAAAGGTAAAATCTTTAAAATTAAATGATTTTTTCACAAGGGGTTTAAGAGTATATGCGCGGATCTCGCCAATTTGGAGGAAGATGGCTTTAAAGGAAAAAGACTGTAGAGGAGGATGAAAGAGAGGGAGTATATATATGAATATATATAGTACGTAATATGATTATGATATAATATATTATACTAATAAGGAAAGTAATATATATATTTATATTAAAAAAGTTATATTATACCGATATAATTCTTAAATCTTAGAGTTTCTGATTAGGAAAATATATATATTATAATATAATAAGTATATAATATATATATATATATATATTAGTATGTATATATTTGTATTATATAATATATATATATATATATATATATATAATATATATATATAATCTTGTCACACTGTAGCTTCGAATTTTAAAATTGAGCTAACTACTGAGTGGATGAGGATTTATTCAGTTTTTTTTCAGTTTTATTTTTCTTATAAAATATCTGGCTGACGTGTTTTTAGAGGAATATAACAGTTGGGATATGCAATTTTTGCTGTTAAATTTTTTAATGAACGTTATAAATTATCAAATTTCGATCGGAGAGATTCATCCATCTCGTACGGATTAGAAACGTTTTATGATGACCGAAACTTATAAGAGACGAAAGCTATGCGGATTTCGAAGTGCACAAAGTGCACTATTCTTGTCCGGGCGGTTCGCTGCTATAGTACACATCAGAGATAGAAGTAACAGGTGAATTACTTTTAGATAGCGCTGACGGCCATGTACTGAACTGTGCTTCGATACACGTCTTGACCTAGATGGGAAAAAGCAGAAGAAGTGAGGACGGGACCGGAGGCGGAGGTGGATCGGGAGGTTGGAAGCATGAGCGAGTTTTTGAGAACGAGTAATAGGATGTCGGAAGGGAAGGAGATGGAGCGGGTAGACGAGGTGAGCGATTGTTGTAAGTTGGAGGGGTGGTTGTTTGTTGGAGGAGGTGGGTTGTATCGGTGCGGGTGGAGGAGAAAGGAGATGGAGGTGGATAAAGGGTGAGAGAATCAGGAGAAGAGGAGATCAGATGAAATAAGGAGAGAAGGTAGGAGGAGGGGAGAGGCGAAGGGGAGGATGAGAGGGAGGTTGAAGAGGCAGGAGGAAAATAGGGATGTTGAAAGAAGGAGCTGCGTGGAGGAGGAGAAATTTGGACAAAAGGCAGAATCGGGTAAGAACTGGAAGCGGATGTTGTCGAAGAAGGAGGCTTCAGGCGGGTCTGATTGAAATTTATTAATGTGCGTTGGCGTTTGGATCGTGGAACTTCTTCTAAGACTACAGGAAAAGTCCATCGTACTTATGATGAGAGGGTGGGTGGATCATGTCGAACGAGAGATTGAGTGCAGGAGGAAAGAATCTTTTAGGGAATGTAAGGAATGCGCTTTGTGTGGTGAGATGGGCTTGCGTCTCAGACGGGCCGCTCAGCTGGTAAGCTTGGCGGCGGGTCTGTAGAGCAGAAGGAGGCGGAAGACTGAGAAAGAAGTCACCAGGAAGTCGGAGAGGAGAACATACACTAAGTTCCAGCAGCCGACAGTGCCAAGTCCTATTTAAAAGCGGAGCAAGATGCCAAGCTCATTAAACGAACGGGAGAGAGCATGGTCAATTTTCGGGATTGGGCTTGAGCCAGAAGAGAAGCTTTAGCTTGACAGTGAATATCTTTTCTAGTGATCCTTTTGCTAAATGAGGATGAAGCTTGGTGGTATAGGATCTTTCTCCGACCAAAGGAGTCTCATCAAATACTCTCCATAAGATGTCGAAAGGTTTCGTCCTTGACCCGTGGTAATGAAAGAGGTATGCAAAGGCAAGCAACCAAGTGAGCTACAGAGGATTTAGCAAATGAACTTCTCGTTTGGAGACGGAGAGCGAGGATAAGCTCCGTGCCAGCGAGTTAACCGGTCAATGCATTGTAAGGGATGTTTTCCTTACCGCTCGAAGGTGAAAGAGGGCTGAACTGTGTCAATATGGGCACGCTCAAATCGAGCAACCAGGAGGTAAGAAATGCCGTAAAGGAGACTGGTGTGACTTTGCAGCTTTAGAGAGTTTTGGCCAAAGAAAGAAAAGTGCGACACAAATTGCTGTCGGTTATTCATGGTCAGGCACACAAAACCAAACGAGCAGCAACTAGATGCGAGCTCTCAAAGAGCGGGGTGAGAAAGGGAGTGGCAAATTTGAGGGAAAACAGCCTTACGATGATGCAGGTACAAGAGTTGAGGAGAGTCCCGGGACTACGTCACATAGAAGTCCTCTTTCTCTATCCAGGGAGCTGAAACCACTTCAGCTGGAGGGAAAGAGCTTGTGGAGAGTGCAGGATCATCAGCAGGTTGGCACGTTGACCTGGAATCATAGTTAATGATCTGGCAAGGCTGAGAATCGCGTGCATTCAATGCGGAAGGGCGTCCAGCGGTGAAGTTGTGACACGTGAGATGCATGCTTAACATACCAGTAGTTGAAGGACGAGAAATACTCAAGGTGGACGAAGTTCTCTAGGAAGTGTCGTTCATTCGCTAGAGATCCATAGCGAAAGTGAGGGGCTTGTGGTCCGTGAGAATGTGAAACTCCCGGCCCTTCTAGGAAGTAACGAAAGTGTCGAACGGTGAGATACATTGCAAGCAACTCCCTGCCAAAAGCACTATACCGAGTTTCAGCAGGTTTGTAATTGCGAGAAAGAAAGCAAGAGGAGACCACACGTCGTGTAAGAGCTGTTGGAGAACTCCACTTGACCGAAAATCCCGAAGCGCCACCTGAATGCTCGCGGTTCGAGTCTGTGGGTGGAACAAGTGGCAAAGGGTGTTGCTGGAACGAGGGCTTCTTTGGGCGACTAAACGAGGACTTTGCTTCGTGCAGTCCAATCAACTTTCGTACTTCTGCACGCGTTCTTGGACGTAATGAGGGCCTGTAAGAGGCGAAGAGATATTCCCCCTGATTTCAGAATCGGTGATAAAATTAGCACCCAAGAAGACTGACGGCAGTTGTTTCTGATTTTGAGGCGGAGGGAACCATGCGAATGGCGTCAACTACTTCTACTGCTAGAGGACAATACCTCGCGGAGACCGCTTGACCAAGAAAGTGAGGGAAGAAAACACCAAAAACAACTTTTGCAGGGCTAGACTATTCCAACATTCGTCTAACCGGGGGCAAAAACAGCACGCAATGTTGTTGCTAGCGTGGTCGGCGGGAGAGAATGGAAGAACGAGGAGGTATTCAGGGTAAGCAAAGGCGAAGGGGAGACATCTGAGAACGCGTAATCGATGAAGCGGCTGGGAACGTCGTGCGACGGACATTTCTCCAAACCGAAAGGCATGGAAGTATATTCATAAGGCAAAGGGGTAACGACGGCCGTCTTCGGAATATCCTCTTCAATGCGACAGGCGATCTGGTGGTATGGCGTAACAAGATCGAGCTTGCTGAAGATGGTTTTACCGGCCAGGTGGGAAGTAAAGCGACTGGATGTGAGGGGATGGGTAACCTAACCCGGTATGTGTAAGCAGCTGTGAAGGGCTTTATAATCCCCACAGTGGCTGGCAATTCACATGAATGGTTTTTTGGACTAAATGTAGGAGGCAGAGCCAATAACTCTGTCGAAGGACGGATGATTCCGAAGCGTCTGAGGCATGTGTGATCTGAATTCACCGCTTTGGCAGCTTGAACTTATCTGGGTGGTAGTCGAACTGCTCTCGAAAGTGGGAGAGCCGGTGGTCTAATATGGTGAACCCGAATGTTTGGACGGGCAAGGACGAAGAACAGGGACCAACCGATCGAAAACCCCTCGCTGTAGAATGGTAGGAAAAGGGGATGCTTAGGTAGACAGAGGCAACAGCGCAGAGATACCCCTTTGAGAGCTGAAGCCGACTTACGGATACCAGCAGAGGAATAAGACGTGGAATCCGGTCCAACCAACCTCTGTTCTTACAAATCAACCATGAGGTCAAAATGAGACAGAAGATCGGCTCCTAGGATTGGCTGGGAAACATCGGCCACTAAGAACACCCAGGGAAAACGTCGCGGAAGAGAAAGATCGATGGTGCAGAGCTCACATAGCCAGGAATGGTACTTTCAGTTTGGGGCATAATAGGCAGCCCGGTCGGGAAGCGGGGACAGCGGTTTCTGGGAGAATCCCTAGGTAGTAACCGAAATGAGGCGTACGGTATCTATGATAAGAACAGGTTTGTAGACCTGTCCTGAATAAGCGCAGAACGATCTGCAGGCAAAGAACCGAAGGAGAAGACACAAACAAAAGGAGGGTCGCCTGAATCCCTGCTTCTATGGCGCTGGCTTGTGAGTTTTACCGAAAAGCGGACCACAAGGGGGTACCATTTGTTTTGCCTTAGACGAAGGGGTTGATGGTAAAAAAAGTATCATTCGCGCGACGTTCTGAGGTCGCAGGTCCCTCGACACGGTCCGAGAAAACGGTGGCCGGAATTGACCGGGTTCGGGGACGAGAATCCTCCTGAGACGCACAATATGAAAGAGAAGGAGAGAAAGCTGGCCTTTATATCTGCCATACTTGCTCTATAGTAGAGAGACGAGTCTCTACTGCGGAGAAACGGAAAGAAACAAGGTCAGCAGAAGCGCTGCATATAGCAGAAGGATACGAATGAGAGAAGTACGGGCAGAAGTAGAAAAGGACGGGAAAAATGAGTCTCCAGGGTCACCACTGTCGACTTGTTGAGTCGAAGATAGAGTTTATATATTATAGTATACTATAATATATATATATATATTATATAATATATATATGATACCGTATATATAACGTATATATATATATATATATATATATATTTATTATATATATATATATATTATATATATTATATATATATATATAATATTATATATTTTGTTACAGATTACCACAACTCACGGGCTGGAGCCCTTTTTCAAGGAGGGGGCAGGATATAAAATACACCCAATCCCCAACCTAACGCAAATCTCTCAGGTGGTGTGCAGACGTGGGTTTGTAAGAAACGGTATAGGATCAATAATCTGATTCGCGAAGTATGGAAATAGTCAGATAGATTGCACAGATCAGCAGAGTCCAGAAATTAATCTGACACAAGAGTGTCCTCATCTCCTGACAAAGACACGAGTAGGATTCCAATCAGATCAAAAATACAATGCGAGAGCATCGGCACCCTTGTATTTGCGAAGGGCGACAGCCAATGGAGTGAGATCGCGGTGGCCACACACTCCTCTGAGCATCTAACTGTTGTAGATACTATTAGAAAAGAGATAGTGCGCCAGACTGTACGTCGAGAAGAGATAGAGACGGAGAAGTTTAGATAAAGTAGAAGGCAGTTATATTAGTTCCTACCTTCAGCCTTTCGACTCAAATCTATCCAATAGAAGCGGCTAGAGAGCGGAAAGCCCAGATGTGAAGAACTCACTCCAACAAGGGCGAAAAAATAAGCGCTTAATAACCTAACTGAGTAGCTGTGCAGAAAATAGCAAACCTGAAAGTAACATCCCGTTTATATATATGAGGCTTAAGAAAAAGATATGATATGAGGTAATATATATATATGATATAATAGATTCAGACAAGAATGTTTTAAAATGTATGTCAACAGGTGGAGACGTTAGAAGTCGAAAAATAGGAAAGTTAGGAGGTGTGTTTTTGAGAGGGAGAATTGTAGAAGAAGTTGAGTTTTCAAAGATTGAATTTCACAAGGTTTGGCGGCCCCACGGGAAATCCCATCCAGCGTAGCGCAGATAGAAATCGGAAAGCTGAAGACGAGGGCAACTCTAGATGCAAAAGAGGGGAGATTTGAAATGAGTGAACCAGAATGGAGAGGTGAGTCATCGGCATAAAGAAAAAAGATATAAAAGTAAGCTAAAGAGATCGTTGATGAAAAAGTAAGAATACAATTGGGGATAAGCAGCAACCGTTGAGGAAACACAATTAACAGAAAGGAGGAAGAAGTCGCTCCATCACGAGTGCTGATATGGAGCGACAAGAGAGAAACTTGACGAGAGTAAGCAAGAAAGGAGGAACCAAGGAAGGAGCTTAGAGAGTGCGACGCATGGCCACTACTCGCTCAAAAGCCTTTGAATATCAAAGTGACCACCAGACTCCATAGTCCCTAAAGGCAGAAGAACCATAAATCAGTAAGGATATGGTAGTGGTTCACCGAGTTGACCCGGCGTCGAAAGGCCATACTTGAATGATCTGAAAGAAGGGATGAGACTCAAGATGATCCAGGAAATGAAGTTAGGAAGGAGTTTTCAGATCTTAGATAGAATACGAAGTGAGAGCTATAGGACGATAGTTGGAAGGATAAGAGCGGCGCTACCTTCTTTCGGGATTGGTTGGAACTATGCGCGCTCAGACTGAGCGAAATTACCTAGTCATTAAGGCATAGAGAGTAGAGTTGAAAACGAGGACAGGGGCCAAGCTCGGAGCCTCTCATCAAAAACGGGAGGAATGCCATCGGGCCACTAGCCTTCTGACACTCCTAGATCTCAGAATCCGCCACCGATCTATGGTATCGGGGAGAAGGGGGCCCCCCCCCCCAAAATATGAAACTGAAGAGGAGAAGACAGCAGGAGGAGGGATCGGTAATCGTCAGGGTAGAAATGAGATGAAAATAAGGGGCCGAAGAGATTGGCCTTAGCTTGTTCAGTAGGAGAGTTAGCTACAGAACGGTCAGAGCGGATTGAGAAGGAGGAAAGGAGATTTCAAAAGTTGCATTAGAGTGTTTTTGGGCAAGTGAGGGTCATAAAGACTGTTCAGAAATTATCTATATATCAGCATATCGGGGTTACTATTGCCAAAGTAGGAGCTTTGTCGCGGAAGCGCTTTTCTTTAGTGAAGCGCGCTTTAGCCTGTAATAATTAGCTCTGCAACGATTCGCGAGGCGAAGATGGAATAAGTAAAGAGTGAGTGAGGAGAAAGAGAGTTATAATTCCAAATGGCCGACTGGGCAATGTCGTCTCTAACTAATGGGAGCGAGCAACATGACCCCTCGAAAATGGATTTTGGGAGAAAAGATTTAGTTGAAGATGGAATTGAGCCTCGTCATAACTCAGACGAATTACGGCTCCGTACCTTATTCAGCGGTGAGAGAACGTCCTCCGAGTCACAGCAAGATTGCCTCCCAGCAATAGTTTGCAAACGAAAACGCACGCAACGCCCCAATGTAGCCCGATTAAAGTGCAGAAAGCTTTGGGGCATGTGGAGCTGCTGGAGAAAAGTTTTAAAATTAAGAGGCTACAAAGATTGTGGTCAAGTTACGATAGGCAGGGAAAATGGTGTTTTATAATCGAGACGGAATGGTGGAAACATAAATCATGCGTGTTAAGAATTGGTTAGGAGATCTGGTAGTGTGTGGTTCTTTATTAACTGTTCAGATCGTTTGAGATATTGACTTTTGAGTTGCCTCCTCCCCTCTGCATCAGTGAAATGAGAGGAGCCAACAACTCAGTGTGATGTTACGTTGAATGGATGATGCAGTGCGTAGCAGGAATTTGGATTGGTGAACGAATCCAGTCTCTATGAGAAGTAGTAAGATATTCGAAAAGGAGGTAAATCTGTTCGTTAGGCGGGAAATGTAAGCAGAACACACAAGATATGGTAGTTAATTATAGGTAAGAAGATTTAAGCACAGAACATCGAAAACTTGGGGTAGCGTTCAATGATTCTAAAGCAACGTGTTACACGGGAGATGTCTGTTCTATTATGGCAGACCTCACTATTTAGTCTGAAATTTAGAAAAGGTTTTATAAGTTTTGGAGATTATTAGTTTTGATTGAAAGAAGATAATCCTGGCTAGTCTTTGGGTCTACTAGTCTGAATAAGTAATAAATTCATGATTTTTGGATAATGATGTAGTTAAGACAGTAGTTGAATTATTATTACTTTATTATTAGTTATTCTATAAGTCTATTCGCGTATATGCTTTGGTTTCAGGTTTACTCCAATTTGTTGAGTGATGCTGGAGTTGGCGAGGACTTTCTAAGTTATAGTAGGTATCACCCTGACCTCTGTGATGATGCTGCTGTCTCGATGCTGTCGTTTATAGCTTGAGTGCTGTTTTATGATTTGCCCTTAAAATTTGAAACTTCGTTCGTCATGCTAGCATGGTACATATCAATTCTGTACGGGGCTTGCGGAAGCAACGGACCTTATGAGCGAAAGTTCTCTGTAGCCAATCGACACTCGCACCCAAAAACGTCAAATAGATTGGTGAGTCTTTTGATATAAACGAACAAAGCGCACACAATATCATGACCAAGATCTACGTATCATGAATATGGATAGAAAATTAATAAAGTACCAAATATATTGCTATAAATATCATACATCATTCCTAAAATATAATGATAAATATAAGCTTATGATGTAATACATATGTCATTGTTCTAGAAGTACTCTAGGACTGACAAGAGCAATATCTATAATCTATAGTCAATATAATACCTATAATACTCCTAGTAACACGATTTAAATAAAAACTTAAATTCTTCATACCGATTTAACTAAACTCAAGACTATCACAACTTCGCATGAGTCTTCAGTT
This sequence comes from Trachelipus rathkii, assembly GCA_015478945.1. Classification (NCBI taxonomy): domain Eukaryota; kingdom Metazoa; phylum Arthropoda; class Malacostraca; order Isopoda; family Trachelipodidae; genus Trachelipus; species Trachelipus rathkii. The sequence continues at coordinate 30,002 of JABUQX010098470.1, forward strand.
AACTTACGTACTTAAACTTTAATCCCGCTTCCACTCATAAAAAAAAATAAACCGAATACAATAATTGCCTTATTAAAACTATTAAAGGCTAAAAGTGACTTTATGAATAATTAAAATACAGTAAAACTGAAAAAAGTTAATAAAGGTTTAAAACTTAAAACTTAATCTTATAAAATCTTACGAGGCCTTGTTTCGAAGATTAGGCTATGTTTTCATCTAAGTCTTCTTAAAAAGCGTTTATTCGAGTATTTATAAATAATTAAAACCTCTAAACTAATAATTATTACTAGTAGCAATTGAGTGAATAAATAATAATGTTATGATTGAATATTTAATCACACGCTAATTTCCATTGAGAGGCAATGGGTAACGGTTTGATTCCATGTCCGGATCCAGGGTAACAATTACCTGGAGTACCTCTCCTCCTAGAATAGGGCAATGACCGTGAGGTTCGATCTTTGAAAAAAAATATAAACTTACGAATGCCTGAGACACCAGAAACACGAGCTCTTAAAACTCTTTTAACTTTTGACGCCTCGCCTAAGTCATTGAATAGCTAAATGAATAGTACATTGTTCCATCTATATGAGCGCTTTAAATGACGTCATTCACCTTTTGCAAATGGCGTTTGCGAAGTTTCTAAAGCGCCCACGTTTTAATCGCTTGTATAGATTGGGATTTTATTCAAGGGAGTTTATGGAAATATTTCTCCCTCTTCATGGAAAGCGCAAACATAATTAATTAAATAATAATAATAATAATAAAATTATTATTATTATTATTATTATTATTATTATTATTATTATTATTATTATTATTATTATTATTATTTTGTAATAGAAGAATTTTTGCACGATTTCTCCAGGTTCCTAAAAATAACAAAATAACACGAAAATTTTTTTTATTCCAGGATTGTCCTAAAAAATTAATGAAAATATAAGGAAGGTGTTTAGGAGTCTGGAGAAATCGTGCTAAAATTATTGTTTATTATTATTATTATTATTATTATTATTATTAATATTATTATTTTATTATTATTATTATTATTATTATTATATTATTATTATTATTATTATTATTATTATTATTATTATTATTATTATTATTATTATTATTATTATTATTATTTTTATTATTGGACCTTACTAATTCAAAGGCATTTCGCCAATTTCATCGAAACTCACAATAAAATATTGTCGAGAAACAATGTCATGGTAATGAGAAGAAAATTGTACATGCAAATGCCCCGACAAGAAAAAAAAAAAAAAAAAAAAAAAAAAAAAAAAAAAAAAATTACAATCTCGCAAAATCCGTTAAAATAAATGCGACTTTCAAAATTTTTGTCCAGAAATGCTTTTAATTATAAAAAAGTTACTAAAATATATCGGAATCCAAAACACAAATGCATGGCACACGAACATTTTTCTACGGGTGGGCTCCTCTCCCGTATACCCTCTGACCAGTGAGTGGTGGTAAAAATAATTAAATATTGCTTCAACACCATGATAAGCCTATGAAAAAGTTTTAAAAATTAGAGCATGTGACAGTTAAATTTTTATATAATATGAAATTTGAAGACTTCTTAACTTTTTCCAAGCTCATTTCTCGAGGTATTTTTTACGTTTTCCTTTCTTTTCAGCTCATTTTAAGCATTTCATGTAAGTTTCATGAAAATCTTCATCTGCGATATTTCTATTTATTTTCTACATAGACAAATGTCACAAAAAATAAATTTTACGTTCTTGTAATTTCGATATTTATTAATTACAACATATTTTAGACATTTTCAGTGAGTTTATTGAAGGCGACCAAGGATAATAAAATATTTATTGATTACTGTTCTTATTACTTGTTATTCATTATTCTTATTATTAATATTATTATTATTATTATTATTATTATTATTATTATTATTATTATTATTATGAAGCTAAAAGTAAAAATTTCAAAGACATAAATTTGCGAATTGCAAAAAAAAAAAAAAAAAAAAAAAAAAAAAAAAAAAAAAAAAAAAAAAAAAAAAAATAATTTCCTATATATTGGTCTCATTTAAATCGATTTATACATCAAGATTAATTGTTTGACAGAATAATTGGAGAAATAAAAACATTCCATTCCATTCGTAAACTTTAATCAGAGAGGAAAATTACGATCCCTATTACATTACAAATTAATAATTAATAATTAATGAATTGAATATTTAATAAATATATATAACATTTTATGACAATAATATATTTTATTTACGAAAAAAAAAAAAAAAAAAAATTAAAAACATTCATTATATCTATCGAAATCTTATACATCAAGAACGCTAAATTCTCTAATATCTGAAAAGGGGTTACAATAATTGCAGGACTGTGCTGTGTATTTGATCCCCGGCATAATATTATAACGTATATTCACAAATGCTAATAAATTTGAAGATTAATAGAAAAAGCGTTAATGAAAGAACCTTAATTACGTAATAGAATTGATATTGTAAAGATAATAATCATGATCTTTTCAGTAGAAGTAGAGCATGAAAAGTAAATAGATAAAAAAGAATTAATTAATAATAAAAAAAAAAACACATTCTAGAAGAAGAAAAAGTACATAATTGTTTTACAAAAAAAATAATAATGAAATCATGATCATAATAAATAATAAAATTAATAAATTAATAATATAATAATTAATAATAATAAATAATAATAATAATAATAATAATAATAAATTTAATAATAATAAAATAATCAATATAAATAATATATAATAAGATTGAATACAACAACAACAAACAAACAAACAACAACAACAACAACAACAACACAACAACAACACAACAAAACCAACACAACAATCCATTTTAACAAACAACCAACACAAACAACAAACAACAACACAACAACAACCAACAACAACAACCAATAATAATAATTAATAATAAGGAATAATAATAATAATCAATAAATATTTTAATAATAATAATCAAAATAAATCAAATAATATAATACATAATAATAATAGATAATTACACACTTACTGTATTTCGTATGGCCTCACTACCATAACTAGATTGAAAGACTTGTGTTTCGTTAGCATCAAGGTCAAAATTGAGCTGCAACAGATTTACAGGTTTGCAGTATTAACAAATGGTTGAATGTTTCATTTTAAAGTATCGAACTTTTTAGCTCATTTTTTATTTTGCTTACGTGAATAAAAAAATTTATTTCTTTAGGGGACACATTTTTAAGGTTATTAAATTGAACCTAGTACATTAATTATTCACAATGGATTTTTATGTTTATTTTGATTTGCCTAAAAGTTTCTTTATTAATTTAATTAATATATTATATTATATAATATATAAATACTACTTTATCATAATTAATATATATATATATATATATTAATATATATATTATATATATATATTTATATATATATATATAATTATTTCTATAATAAATATATTATTATTATATATATATAATATATATATTATTATAATATTATAGTATATATATATACTATATATATATTATATAGTAAAAATAAATATATTATATATTATAATATTATATACTTAATAGAATATGCAGAGGCGAAATCTAGAGTACGGGGCCCTGCCAAAAAGCGATAATGCTGGGCCCCTCCGTAATCATGAACCATAGTCTATATATATCGCTGTGAGAGACAGGACATGCATGGTGCAGAATTTGCGGGCCGTTAGTTCGCCATATATATATATGTATAATAATATCATATAATATTATATATATATTAAAATATAAATAGATAGACAAGAATAATATTATTATATATATATATATATATATATATTATACGAGGTGAGGCATCGTTACTCAAAAGAGTAGTTCCGTTTGACCTTACTCCGATTACTGCGGAAAAAGTATTCTTATCTATGCGTATTCTCTAAGGGCAAAGTAACGAAGCGCGTACCCCTTACTTTAGCTGTGACAAACATTAACTACCGGTACTTAGGTAACTTTATTGGTTTGATTATTATTATTTTTTGATATTCTTATTATTAAAAAAACATACCCTCATTGTCGGGACCTAGCGCACTCAAAGACTAGTCCCTTCTACATTCCCAACGATTTAACCTGCACCAGCCACCTTAGTGCATTTAAAACTCTCCTGCTACACTCTGCATCATCCGTTCCCTTTTTCCAACATCCAATATATACTAAATATTTAACTCGACACTTGTTCCAGCTACTCACAATCTAACATAACTTCACAACCAAGAAACTTGTCCTCACTCACACGTCTAAACCTACTCTATCTACGCTTTCACTTCAAAAACATCTCCTTTAACACAACCTCAATTCGTATACCAACTCCTCTACAAACTCTCTAGTCCCCACAAAATCCAAATCAGTTCCGCAATATCAATAGTAGGAACCCTCCATTTTCCTTCCATCTCCAATGAGTCCCGTCATCCAAAAGTTTCGATCAGTTCATTTACATAACTCCCATTCCAATTACAATGAAATAACCAAGGCGAGCCTAACCACATCCCCTGCATCACTCCGCAATTATATTAAAACAATCACTTTCAAACTCCAATTTATTCTTACATCACGCTTCACTATTCTCCATACATACTTTGATTTCATTCAGAGCTTACCACCAGACCCATATATCAACAATACCTTCCATAGAGCTTCCCTAGTAATTCAATCATACGCCTGTTGCATATCCAGAAAACCTAAATACAATTCTTCAATCTCCCCATTCTCAATCATTGTCTTCAATGTAAAGATCTTGCTCCACACATCCTGTACACCTCTAAAGCACCTATGTTCTTCACAATCAGTCCTTCGTCACTCGACGCATTCTTTTGACCAAAAATACCAGTATATATATCTTCCCTATTAACTCAATAAACTAATTCTCCATATATATCTATACAGTTACCCTATCTCCCCCTTACCTGCTATCTAAGAGGCTACTAACTGCTTCCTTCGAATCCCTCGACTAGAATACCTCCATACACCCTTGTTACACAACTTCCAAATCAATTCAATCACCATATCTCATCTCCTATTCTTGATCATTTCACCGGTTATTCCATCTATTCCTGCAGATTACCATTCTGTCCAACTTTACTCGCTCTACCCATACCTCCTCCTTACTAATGTCCTCATCTCCAAGCAATACCTATCCTTCTCGTGCACCCATCAAACCCTCACCCTCTTCACCTATTCCTCTTCTTCCTGCCAATGTTATCCAGAATTAAGAGGTCGTCCCCACCATACATACATCTTTGATTTACCATTCAGAGACTTACCACCCAACACCACTATATCATAACACTTCCGTAGAGCCTCCTATTAATCATATCATACGACTGTATGCATATCCAAAAAACCTAAATTACAATTTATTCTCTTCTCCCTCATTTTCTCAACATTTGTTCAATGTAAAGGTTTGATCCACACATCCTCTACGCTACGCTAAACATGCGCACTGGTTCTCACAATTCAGTCCTTCCAGTCACCACCATCTTTTACCAAAATCCAGATATAATCTTCCAACTTGAACTACACTCAGCTACTAAGTCCCATATAATTCTATACAGTAATCTTTAGTTCCCTTACCTGTACTAAGGGGACAGTACATTATGCTCTCCTCCGCCCCGAAAAAAAAAATCACTCGAAACCTACCCCCATAAAACGCGTTGTTACACAATGTCCCAATGCCAATCAATACCATCTCGCCTCCATTCTTGATCATTCACCCATAATTTCATCTCATACCTGCGAGTACCATATATCAACTTCATCCATTACCTATTACCTCCTCCTTACTAATGCCATCATCACTTATGAAGATTTTTGAGTCGGCTGTCGCTGTGCCTATGCACACTATCCACCTTTTCAATTACTGACAATAGTGCAATATTCCCGAAGTTACCACCACACTTAGCAGTTCGATTTCATCCGTACGAAATACCATTCCATTTATTCTTCTATGCAATTCCCCTATCCTATATATATAATAAATTTACTATATATATATTTATATTATATTAATATATAATAAATATATATATAATATATAATAATAATATATAATATATATATCTAATATATATCATAATCAAACGGAATTTTTTACTGGACCGAGCATGTCATAGGCATATATACAACATTTCAAAGTAACAGACGAACAAAAATTGTAACGGACTTAAAGTCACGAGGAAAAATAACCGTAACTTAATTCGGTGCGATTTACATCGGAAGAAAAAGTAACGAGCCGTACCCGTTACTCAAGTAGATTAAATATATAATATAGATATAATATATATTAATATATATATATATATATATTTATATATATATAATATATTCATATAATAAATTATATATATAATAATAATAATAGTATGTTATATATATATATATAATATATAGTTAGTATTATATTAATATAATAATATATATATATAAGATATATATAATATAATATATATATATTGATAAATACTTAATATATATATATACTAATATATATATATAATATATTAATATATTTATATAGTAATATATAGTATATAGTATATTATATATAACTATAAGATATATAAGATATATATATATATATTAAAATATATTAATATAATATATATAATATATAATATAATATATATATTATAATTAAGGCAAATGTCGTCATACTCATTGTCAGAGCTTAAGGATGAAAATTAATTCCGCAACACAGGTGAAGATCTTTTAATATGATGTTTGCAATCCAGATGATTCGTTTTCAGCTAAAATATAACTAAAAAAAATGTTGCAGCAAAAAACTACAACTACACGCATAAAACTACAACAGAGTGAGATTGAAAAATATACTATTAAATTAATAATTCGCATTTTAATTTTATTAGTATTTTTATTAATAAGAAAGAGAATTTAAAAGACTATAAAACTGATAGAGCTACAAAGAGAGAGGCATGGGTGTTAGTGTTGTTTGTATTGTATTTGTGTTATGTTGTGTTCTTATTTCTGTTACTTCCTCGAGGAATTAATTAGGCTAGATCTTTCCTTTTGAATTCTATTACTAGTGTCAGTTCTACTTGCCAACTATTCAATTGTAGTCATTCTCCACACTGTTCCCTTAACACCATTACCTTAATATAAGGGAACCACTGCTCTCCTCAAATCATTCGGAATTACACTTTCCACAATACATTTACAAATAAGCATATAATTAGTATAATATATATATATATATATATATATATATATATTATATATAATTAATATATATATATAAATAACTATATAAATATTATTATATAATATTATATATAATAATATATATTATATATAATATATCTATACTATCATATTATACTACTGTCCCCTCTCTAAAAAAAAATAAGCCAATATTTATTTTATATATTTAGTATTTATTTTTTACATTTTCCTAACTAACATTTACAAAGGTTCCAAAAATGTATTCCTTTTCGCTGTACATATTGTAGTTTTTGAGATATTGTAGTTTTAAACCAAAAGTTGAAGTTTTAAACCAAACTAAAAACCTATATATATATTAATATTCTTATATATATTATAATAATATATATTATATATATATATATTATAATTTATATATACTATATATAAAATATATATATATATATATATATATATTATATATATATAACTTATATATATATTATATAATAAATATATAATATAGTACATAGATATTATATATATATAATATATATAATATAATTATATATTATTTAATACTATATAGTATATATATATATACTATATAATATATATATAATAATATTATACTTATATATTAATATAATATTATAATTTATATATATCATATAATATTATCTATAGTATAATATATATATAATTTAATATATAAAATTATATTATATATATGATAATATAATATATATAATATAATAATTGTATATTGGTTTAAACTACAAACTCAATCTCACACGATAGAATCGACTACAGGGATAAAGGAAATACATTTTGAATCCTGGTACATTTGAGTGCGGGAGGGAAAAAAAAAAAAAAAAAAAAAAACAAAAAAAAAAAAATTATATTTCCAAAAACACTTTACTAAAACATAGTATAAGGAATACATTTGTGAATCATTGTAAAATGTTAGTTAGAACAATTAAAAAATAAATAAATAAATAAATAAAATAATATTTGGCAACTTTTAAAAGCGGACAAGATATATATTAACTAATATATATCTGAAATATAGATATATATAGTTAATATATATAAGTATATATATTATATTATATTATATATACATATATTTTATAATATATATATTATTTGTAAAAGGTATACACGGCAAATGTAGCGGGCTCGAGCCGACGGGGAACATAGAGGGGGACGTGTTCCATACCCGTAGGGCGTGGAACCCCCGCGACAACCCAATACAAAAGAGCGGCGGTTCCGGAACCCTCCCGGAGGTGAATTAGCTCTACCCCGTATCCCCGGAACCGAGAAACCCCGACTCCTGCCAACGGTTATGCGAAACCCTTGGGTATTCTTTAGATTTAACAAAAAAAGCAAAAAATTATAGAAAAGTCTATTTATTTTAACGGGTAAACCAAAGATCTCTAAAAGGTCTCTAAATCATATTACTAATTACTAACAGATAATTTTTTGTTATTTTTATTTTTTTTACATTCTTCTATCGTAAAATTTACCCAGGATTCCAAAATGTATTCCTTTCCTGTACGCTATGTAGTTCTGAGAATTCTTTTTTTTTTACATTACCCACCTAAAATGCTACCCAGGATTACCAACCAATGAATCCTTTTCCCCGTAGCTATTTAGTTTGAGGATATGAGTTTGAGTTTTAAAACCAAATTTACACCACTATAATACATACTTAATACATATATAAATATTATATCATATATATATATCATATATAATTTAATTATATATAGTATATTATATATATATTATATATATATATGATATATTAATATAAAATTAAAATAAATAAAGTAATATATAATGGGTTGAACGAAACCAGTATTTGAGCACCGTAATTTCCGCTCCACACCAGAGTGGCAGCACCATGCACCGCACCGCACCGCACAGCTAGTCGTTTTCTTGGCGCATTGCACCGCACCGCACATTAACATGTGGTCGCACCGAACGCGCAACAGAAGTGCCGCACCACTTCACCCACCGGCACCTCTACTCTCAGTCAGTGACTTTCATATTTTAGTGTTGTTTAGGAATTAGAAGAATAACAAAAATTCGATATTTTTTCAACTATTTTTTAGAATCGATGCTATTTATCCCTATAATATAATTCTATATAATATATATAATATATATATATTATATATAATATATATAATATCCTAATATATATATATATATTATATATATATATAATATTTATATATTACTATATATAATTCAATTATATAATATATAAATAATATATATTATATATATATTATTATATTTAATATATATATATAATAAATATATTGGAATATCAAATATATTATAGAGAAATAAATTATATTTTATTATATAATATATATTATATATAATATATAGATAAATAAAAAATCCAAGTTTTTAGATACTAACATAGTATAATATCATAATATATATAATTATATTATAATATATATATATATATATATATATTTTTATATACATATAAAATATATATATATATTATATATATATTGTAATATATAGAAAGAAATCTGGAATCAAGAGCAAAGCATCAAGAAACCATTATAAAGAAATGATATATGGAATTTATTAAGAGAAATAAATTATATGTATATATATAATATATAATATATTTATATATATATATTATATATATATATCATATATATATACTATATATACTTGATTAGACTTTCGATGTTGGGTATTATCAGGATAATATTAATTACTTCATAATAAATTATTAATTTTCAACCTTTCTAACTAAATTATTAACAGTATCAAGGTTTTCCCGCTTGTGAGAAAAGTCTTTCATTTTCAACCGAAGTTGCTGGGATAGCAAGAAAACTTACTCATTACTAATTATGCACAAGCTCCTTTTCTTCCCAAAATGTTAAATGTCGAATCAATTCTTTAGTCTTGTCTTTTGATAAATATTTCTGTAAAGTTCAGAAGTCATTAATATAGAAAGAGATCTACAGATGATTCACTATCGCAGTCACTACTTGCTAGACTTGCAAGTAATCTGTCAAACATATATACAGATGTCTTTGAATATTTATATCTTGTCTCAAGTTTTCCGAAGAAAAATGGTCTTAGATCTCGCTTCGTAGTTTAGTTGGTGATTACGATAATGCTATATTCCTATTTTCATCTTTCTTTAAGAAGTCAAATGATCAATATATCCATTCAGAATAGAAAAATTTTTTTTCTTAATTGGTCCAGTTATATTTACATAGACAAATGGGTGACCGTACGGGATAGTCTTGATTAACTCATTTTGGATTTGTTCTTGTCCTTTCTGTTCTTATGAAAATCTTCTATTGCTGATAACTGAGAGTTTATAGCATAAACAGTTGGAACAATTATCGAAATTCTTAGGATATTTACTTCACAACAATTTGCGATGCTTCTTTGAAAGGTCTCAGAAATTTGGATTCTCAAATATTTTTTCTTTGTTTTTATATACAGGGATGAAAGTTTTAACTTCAAAGCTGCAATTTCAAACACTGCTCTTCTGAACTGACAGGATCCCTTCTTCTAGAGAAGAAATATTCCCATCTTTTTTACAATCTCTCCGTTGTTTAGAATTATGGAAGTATTTTTTTCTGATTATATAAGATGCTTTGTAGTCATTCCAAAATTTTAAGAAATCTTTTGACTAACGTTGCAAGATATTCAGAACTTGTCAACAATTTTTTATAAAAGTGAATTTAGTGGTTTTGGAAATAAAACGGAATCAATACAAAGGTTTTTATAGTATGTGGAATGCAAGGTAATCTTTTTATATTCAATTTCGACATGCAGTAATAAACATTTGTCCATCTATAAGTAACAGCAAAGGAAGGCATTCTAAATTGAAGTTCTTGAAAACACTTGGATATTGAAGCACTAAATGTTATCACTGATATGAGATCAATCACATGGAATGCATCCCTACAAAAAACACGCAATTCTAAGCTTCATCAAGTTTGGGTGTGAAGTATTAGGGCCTACAAAAACTGACTTTGATTTTTTTGGTGCTGTCCATAAATCGAATTATACATTAATGATTAAACTTACCATCTCGACGAGCTTACAACATACTTTAATAATCTTGCCATGTCGTCGTACAAACAATTATATGATTCGATTGCAATGCTCTTCGTGTCTTGGCTTGATATTCAGGATCGAGAATATTTTAAGAGTCCTAAATATATATAATTATATATATATTATTATATACTATATATATATAATATATATATAATATATATATATATATATAAGAATATTATTATATAATATCATATATAATATTATATATATATATATCATATATTAATATGAACAAATTATTTAGTAATGAGACACGACGAACCGTCGTAGATTTCAAAAATCTTTCATCTGGGTAGACTTATGGCTACATAAAAGCTGCTAGGGAAATGAATTTTTTTTGTTTTTTTTTTTTATATCTCAGCAAATCAAACGTCGAATTAAAAAAAAAACTGTCACAGATTATTTATTTAAACTAACCTAAACCTTACTAGAATCAACCTGTGAATTTTTTTAAATGCGACCTACAACTAACCTGAAATAAAAATGAAATTGTTTATTTCCATTTCACCCCTAAACATCTTCTATATGTCCCATATCGTTAATTTTTTTAAAATCCGAAGTCCCGTTCCGTGTCACCGTTCTTATATCTTTGTTCATAGATATAATATAGTAAATATATATAATTATATATATATATATATATATTATATATAATATATATATATATATATATATATATATATATATATATAATAATATATTATATACTATATATGGTAAAAACTACTTAACAGACCACAGGATAAAATGAAAATATTAAAATGTTCTTAAATAAAAGAACAAACACTTGGATAAAATCGCAAGAATCTTTAGGTTAGTGATACTCTAATTTTTGGTAGTAATTAAGAAGTTTTTATTATCCTTATTTATTTACGACTTTCTTTGTAACTGCGTAATCAAATTCATAATTATATACTACTGATGTTGTACGGCGAAGTTTTCTGATGATTGGAATAAATTAAAAAGATGACTTCAAATATTTTTAATTTAATTTAAAAAAACCACAATTTCGTAGAGTTTTCAGTGAACTAAAGCTAGTCCTAACCTAACAAAATCTAACCTAAAACCTAACCTAACCTAGCTGAAGCTAACCATAACCTAACCTAAAAAAAATTCCATTTCGCGCCTAGACACATCTATTACGATAATCTAGGGTTCTACCTCTGAATTTTTTTGAAAATCGACGCCCGTTCCGGTGGCGTTAAGTGCTTGTCATAATTATATTATATATATTATATATATATAATATATACTATATTATATAATAATAATATATATATATAAATATTACATATATATATAACATTATAAAGTAACAACTCTAAACACAGATTTTATATCTATTTATATTTGCTATACAACTGAATCCGACTGACGTTAGGGATTTAATTTCAAATTCGGAGATCAGACTCAGGCATCTCAGAACTTCTGACCTGATTGAGAAATGACCCGAACTCGCGTGTCCTATTGTGTTAGTATATAAAACCTCCCTAGATATTTATACTTAATATAATTAAATAATATAATATATATAATATAATATCTATAGTATATATCATAGATTATATTATTAATATAATATATATATATGATATAACTTATATAACTATAAATTGCAGCTGATGCACCTAATAAAACCGAACCACCCTAGCCTACACTATAGCTACAATATATACTATTATATATATATATAGATATATATTATATATATAATGATATATAAGATATTATTATATAGATCTATAATTTATGTTATAATAAATATACTAGTATTATTAATTTTATCTAATAATTAGTAGTTTGGGCTGTTTTCATTTGTAGCCTTTTTGTAATTTTTCCCGGAAAGAAACATTCGACTTGATGCCCTTAGTTTAAACCAGAATTTCATCGAAAAGAATGTCTGGGCTGACCCAGAGGACTCTACAAAGGACCCCATCTTGGATAGAGCGTTAATAAAAAATCTCAAGTCCTTATATGTCTTTCAAAGGCCATTTGATTCCCCCCTCAAGGCCACGTTCTTGAACACAAGTTGCAAGATTTATTTCATAACGGTATAATTAAATCTTTCTTACTATCCTTTGGATTTTAGTCAAGAGTTATTCTAAAGTGGGCTTACATTTCTAGCGAAATTGGGAATTTATCTTTCATCTCGTATTGAAGGTTTAGCATCTTTTCATGATCTTACAATTTCGTGGTTTTTATTCTATGAGTGTTTAGTTACTTCTACACAATGAGAATACGTGTCAACAAAAATGTTTTTTAATTTTTCAAGTTTCGATTACCACTAAGAGGTTCTATTTATCTATCGCAACATATATTAATTGTTATTTCCAAAAAACTTCGCGTAAATAACTTAAAAAAAAATTAACCAACAATTATGAATATTAATTCTCTTTAAAATTTTTCATTTTGTCAATACGTCATTCGAAGTGATCATGTTTCCAAAACCAATTAAATGATGGTTTTGTTTAAGTGGAAACAATACGTCAAACAAATTAGTTATTAAAGATAAGTGTAATATAAACAAAAGAAAGTTATTAAAGTAATGTAAATAAGAAACACCTATTAAAATTAGAATAATAAAATATCAAATATTTATAAATAATATAAAATATTAATTATTACAATAATAATAATTAATAATAATATCTAAAAGATGGACGAACATTAAAATGACTATAAAAATTATAAATTAATAAATATAAAAATAAAAAATAAAAAATATTCATATAAAAATATATATATAAATATATTAATCATTTAAAAAAATATGATAGTGAATCACAATAATTATAAATAAAAGAATTATTATAGATATATATAATATATTTATATAATGATAATAAGATAGCTCTTGTAATCTCTATTAGCTACACTCATTAGTTTGTCTCGGTCTAGTGCTTTTGATTTTCTGGATAACAATAGAATTATCACCTTATTGTTCTGAGCTTTCTCCCAAAGATCCATGTTTATTGAAATCTACAACTGAATTAATTTATAAGTTAGATCAGTGTATTGGCAAAAGTACCTTTCAACAGTATTTACCGAGAGTTGATGTTTTATTTCGACGAGTCCCCCCAACCAGTTTGCAATTTAAAGAAAGCACTCTATCCCGTAGCGGCATTGTCCCGAGAGTCCATAAAGATACTAATAAGACAATTAAGAAGAAAGCATGCCACCATGAAAGCAATGAATGTTAATTATAAAAATATATTTATACCATAAATTAAAAAATTAAAAAGTATAACAACCCTCAATTCGCATGAGAGCTACTAATCACTCGTGATCCCAGCGCAAATACCAAAAATATAGTACGCAATACTACTTACATGCACTATCACTCTATTTGATTTAACTCGAAATGCGCACTCACGGGGAATTGGTTGCGTCATTAAGTCAAGAATAAAAGACACATATTGAGTGAGATGTGTATTCCTCATGAGTTGTGTCTCAGTTCTGTGCAAAGGTAATCAGTATTTCATTTTTCCAGCAGTATCGACAGGTTTAGATCCATTATTAAGATACAACATCAATACTCAAGGTTATATAATAATATGTATAACATATGTCAATATAATTTAGACCACTTATATAGCCTCAAGTCCCTCCTTCTTCATAATTGAGTTAGATGATTGTGACGTTTACTTCAAGTCGTAATTTATAGTCATCGTAGACTTGTGAGAGTTAGTGCGGACTGCAACAAAATAATATAGAAGATTAACTACCGTTCAGAAAAGGATAAATTGCCTTTGTCCTTACTATACTTGCTCTTATGTACTTTGTTTTCAGGTTTTATTAGTGAGAGTATTATATGTGAGTGTTTTGAAGCTGCGATAGCTTAGATTCAAGGAGTGAAAAACATTATACTAACAAGCGTATATCAACTCGCGGGATCGTGAGGATAAAGAGTTCCATCCTCTGATTTCACGAAGAGTGATTCCTAGAAATTTTCTTTATCCACTAATTCCTCACAAATTTCGCTAAGAACAATTATCGTGGTGTCGATATGTGCAAGCCAGTAACAAAGCTCTTGGGACATTCTTAGTATGAGGAAAATATTTTGAAGAGAGAAGATTAATATTATAGGGAGATCCATTTACGTCGATATTATCATACATGATGGTTGTTCAGCATCTCTGTGAGGAGTGGATGGAGATGAGATGAGAGATTATATGCTGTACAGCTATACGCCAACCGAGAATGTTGATATTCTCCGATCGGTTGTAGAAGTTTATATCTATATCTCTATATATTTAATACCCCTCCTCAAACCATCCATCATATTGTCGTTTGTCATTTACGCACAAGCGCAATAGTATTAACACTTTTTAAACGATCATTAAAGAAGACGAAATAATGCTATACGTTGCCAGGCAATGATAGTTATCACTTGAACACCAACATCACACTCTAAAATATCTATATATAAAAACGTGCGCATAACTTTTGATCCTATGAGCCTAAGGTATGTACAGTAGTGAATAAAATACTATACCTTTCCGTTGTATATCAGACAGTAGTTAGTATCTAATCGCAAAAAGAGTTAAAAACATCTTGCCCCTCAGGCATTAGAATTTTCCGCGATGTTGTTTAGGTCAAAGCAACATTAACATTTACGATAATCCGATTTTGAATGTTACAATCCATTATGATTTATAACTAAGTCATGATTAAGAGTTAAGTATAGCTAGCTATGATGCGAGTAGCGGATAGATTCTGAGTTCGGGGTGTGGACGAGGCTCCTCGTGATGAATGTCGAAGAGTCTGTGCTTGTATTCCTCCATTCTTTTCATATAATATTATATGTTTTGTAGCAGATGTCGATGCACCCTGCCCGCCAAACCCTTTACTGTTTTTCCAATACACATCCTATAAATGGGGTCCTAACAATATCCAGTTAACCTTCCACTCAAAGAGATATGATTTAAGGATGGATGAGAACATATAATTGCACACGCAATCATCTAATAAATCCTGTGTTAGGTTTTTTTAATGGATTAGGGGGTACCCTCTTGTTTTGAAAAGCTCCTTGAATTTAAACTGAGAGCAACTCCCTTGCAGAGTACCACATGATCACATCCTAACTCGCAGTTGGAAATAGCTAATAGAGTGTGTTCCGAGCCTCTCGTGTAAAAAAATTAAACTAGCCCCTCCTACGTATATAAAGCGCATAATCCCATAGCATGCCGTAATTTTGTGCATAAAATTACAAATAACAATTCTTATTATAATCTGAACTAATACATGGCATATGTATATACAAACATAAATGATCATATTTATTTTATATTTATAACGTAAAAATATATATATATATAATACTATTATATATTCACGTAACAAAAGTGTCAAAAAATATATATATATTTATTATCAATTATCTTTCTTTTTTTTTATTTTATATCTATTGCAAATAATCGATTATATTAATTGGTTATTATGTAATAATATTACATATCCCTAGTATTTATATACTATAATAAAATAATACTTATTATAATTTATACCAAATTATTATGGTAATGGTTATTAGAATATTAATTAACTCATTAATTTGAAAGTTGCTTTGAGGCCTTATAAAGTATTATTAGTAGTGGTGGTTACTATAATATATATAATATATATATATAATATATACTAATAATTATATGAACCTTTCCCCCTTTAAAAGGTGAGTTAACCCCGATTAATATATCCGAAAACGTAAACCCAATGTAAGTGTCTCCCGATTTTTTCCTTCCCTGAATAAATTTCATTATGTACCCAAAATATTAAGGGACCCGACAAAAGAAGTATGTCCACCTCGAAAAAAGATTATCATGTTTTTTTTTATGAGAACCTAAAGGGAGAACATATCAAGATTCTAAGGATAGAGATGTCCAAAGTGTAGCGGTTCCTGGCCTATGATGGGCCGACCCGGGGGGGAGCGTGTTGTCCTGTTGTTCCATCTTCTCCGTTCCTGCCCTTCCGGCTTAAAAAATTTATTAGAAAATAATTTTTTTAAAAAAAATATAATTAGTCAAAAGAGGGAATAAAAAAATTAAATTGAATCAATAAATAAAGAGAAATCTGTGAGATCATTCATCTTGTTCGGTGCGTCATAACAGCAGTGAAAAGCTTCTATGGAGATATTCTTCTAATGGCATGGAGACCATTGAGTTGCAGGTGTGCGGAGAGTGTGCTGCAAATATGAGCAGGTTGGAGCGTTTGTCCCAGAATTTTATAAATCAGCCTTGTTAAGTTAGTTGTTCCGCTGTTCTGATAAGGATAAATCCCTATAAGTCATACTTTTATACTTGAAAATACAACACACTCTAAACAAATTATATAGACACTTGAGACGTATCACCTATTTCTTAGTGACTTATATTAGGTCTATATAGTAAATATAAGATTCTTGGTAATAGTTTCAATTAATACTGTTAAAATAGCTATAGTAATGGGGGATGTAATCAAGATTAAAGTAGGTCTATGAGAAGTGTTTGATGTGTATAGTTGGATTGGGGGGGGTGTGTTGGGGGGTGTATATTAAAAAGGTGAGTAAGTCATAATGAAAATGGTGACACAATAAACTTAGTCAAGATTAAATAGAGTATAAAATCATGAAATTATTTTGTTATGGGCGAGTATTATTAACTCTACTGACCTCTATTTATTAAGAGTTGGAGTGGGTAAGTGTAGTGAATGTTACAGTTAATCTATTGCCGCAAACTCGCTAGTCTCCAGGGTGGAGAAATTAACATGAATTGCTGAAGCGACAATTGCAGTGAAGATTAATAAATAATAATGGTTTTACTCCAAAGTCCGTTCAATGGGGATATGGTCAAATAATATAACTAAATTTGTAAAATATACAGATATATTCGATAATGTCTAGTAGTGAGCGCTCTTGATTTAATACACCTATCCTATGCCTGAGGCTCGTCTCTGACCAAAGTGTCATGAAGATTCTATTAATTATCTATATGGGTAGGTGAATAATGATAGTATAATGTGAAATACTTGTAGTTCTATAATTGTCGATATAGTATGTATAAATATATACCTATCCATAATATACTATATACAAAGGTTAATAATTACAATATATCTCCTATAATAAACAAGAAGCTGCCACTCCCCCCTAACAGCAATCTATCCTACGCCACACGTACAGTCGCAACGGTAAAGAACCCTACAACTAAACCAACAACAAACCTAAGTAAACATACTGCATTAAAGTACCCCAATCCAGTCTAAATTAGCCTGTGCCTAGATTGCGATTTGTCCAACCCGCCTTCTCCAGTCTAGTAGAAGCGAAAATTTTAAAGTGTTTATATGGGGATCTTAAATGGATGAACGATGAATAATATCATTGTCATTGGAAAATGTATATCATGTATGTTTTAAAAGTAATATTTTACCTTTATCAATTTGTTATCAGTATAAAAATATGGGTGAATAATATTAATTTACTTCTTTATATATTTAAAGTATAATAAATATGATTATATTAATCTATATATAAAATTATTAGCATATGGTTTTCTCATAATGCAATCTCTTCTATGTGGTGGTTAATATGGATTATAATGAATGTTTATTAGATCGGTTTTTAATTTATTATACTTCCTCAGCTAGTATCTGTATGTGGAGGACCAAAATTCGACAAGCGAAATGAATAGTTGCTTAATATGATCAACTTGGACAGTTTTTCTAATCATAATAATATTAAAAAAAAAATTTAATAATAATGATTGAAAAAAATGTTAAAAAAATGAATGTTTGAGTAATCATTAAATATAATATCCGGTGAATACACTGGTATTTGGGAAGCTTGATAAATAAATAATTTGGTACCATAAACAATTTTCCCAATAATAATAAAAACGGGAAACATTATGAGTTCACCCCTGATATTGAAATCCAGTGAGCATGACACTATATGATTGGTTTGGTAAAAACACATAAGGAAGTTAACACAATGAAGGGGTAATTGAAAATTATTATTAGAATATATAATAATACAATATATTCGTTAGAATTAATAAATGCCTCTTTGTGAAAATTGTAACTACTATGCTAAAATATGTGACTGAAAGTCTTATAAAATCTATATCAATATAATATATAGTATAGAGTCCTTTTAAGTAGTAAGTAACGAATCTTCTTTAATTGAAACTCTGAAAAAGTCACACCTAACTGCCAGGAGGCCGCACCAGGCACCGCGCTACCCTCAAAAGCTATCTCGCACCGCTTGCAGCGCCAGGCAGGCCATCACGGTTCTTGTTAGCTGAAATTACGAAATTCTTACGACACCGCGCAACGGTCAAACCCCGCACCCCCCCAGACATTCTATAAAGCACGCGCCCCAAATGCCCCCCGCGAACTCTGCACCCCCGCCCAAAACCACCCAATACTGCCTGCCTGGTGTTTGCCAAGCCCCCTTATTAGTGTATTAAAATTGACCGACCAAATAAAATATACAGCTTCCTTTGAAAAATGTATTTGTGAAATGTAAAGGTGTTGTGCACCGTGGAAGTTTGAGTGGAAAAAATCCCTCATGATGAAAAACGCAATTTCTCCCTAAAGTGATTGAAGAAATAGTGGTCGCAATAGGTAAATAAGGAAGTCCGAAATTGAAGGGTAATTATTGTGAAAAAAAGGATAGAGTTATAGGTGAGTATTCGGAGGGCATTTAGTAGGTGGAAGGAGTTCCACAAGAGGGCAAAGAAAATGAACGAGTACGGGGGGAGGACATTGATGGGGTGAGATTTCCATATCAAATGATACACGAAGTGGATAAGGCGCTTGAAGAGGTTTTGTTTTGTGCTTTATGTATAGGTGGATTAAATTGTCTCTTTTATTATGACTTGAATGGTACAGTAGCACTAATGAAAGAACACAATACTGGCGGAGCTTTGCTGCCTAAATGATAACTGGATTGTAGTGTACTACGTTAATTTTATGAAGTATAAGAGTTTTGGCGCTAATATAAATTTTCTAAATCAAATTATCTCCAACTTCAAATATAGCAAGTTACTTAATATGGAATCAGTAGATATAAAATTTTTTCCCCCATATTTGCTTCCATAAATGTTAGGTGAGGAACCTCGATTCCTCCTGATACAAAATATGTATGCTACACCTCTGCCTCGGGAATAAGCGGAGGCCCCCTCAACATAGACCCGCGAAGTTTCGGACAACTGTGAGAATACAAAAAAAAAAATTTTGGTGCCTAGGATTTTACAAGAAAAACCCACCCAAACCTTTGACCAACGCAATTTCAGAAAGTGCAGATATCAATAGTATCTTATAGGAAATTACGAAGTGTAGTAATAAGCTGCACAAGTATGGATGAAGTACAGTCTTCCAATATTCTAGTTAATAATAGGAGTGGTATGTTGTGTTTATTTTTACGTATATGTCGCCACGTGATATAGTTTACATATTGTGGGTGGTCTCTATGGGTTATTGACAGATGTAATATATATCTTATATACTTCTCTACCGAGAGTTATATGGAATATTTTCCTCCCTCTACTTGAAGCGCTGAAAATATATATATCAGAGCCTTGACCACAAAATAAATAAACTCTAATATAAATAGTATATTTTCATTGATATACATAAATATTTTCTTAATGGATTTGAACAATTATTAAAATTGAGTTAAATTTGATTTTTTTATTGAAATTATTTATTAATCAGTATATTATTATTATTAATTAGTGCTATATATTAGTGAATCATTTACAGGCAAATAGGGCCACTTATCCTTATCCATAGACTGGCCATTTCGCCCAAAGATTGCAACACTTACTAAAAAAATGTCCCTAAGTAAAAAATGATCACGGTTGTAATTGCAGGATTATCTCTCTTGACAAGATTCCACACCTTTCTCATAAAGAAACATAAGACAAAAATTATTTTGAAAAACTGGCTCACAAGGTATCAAACAATGCAGAAAGTTTGTTCAATTATCAACCTGTAAAGAAGAATTTCATACCTCAGTATAGTATAGTATATAATAAATCGATGTTTCTGATTTTTCAACAATGAAAGAATTATTGATATAGGTATCACCCCCTGATAAGCTTCCGAACAGTAGTAATTATAAGTTGACCACTTTTGAAATAGACCCTATTTTAGAGATATACCTTTTTGATATTTCCAATATACTTAAAGTAAAAATTGTAGTTGTATTCCTCTGGGCCCAATAGACCAGGTTTGTTAGAGGGGTTATAACATCTATTGGCACATGCTACGTATAGCAATTCCAATGAGATGCTGAGGATTTCTCTTAAATTAATCTATAAAAAAGGGGGTACTTAATATATGCAAGCATTTTGTAGCACGCTTGGTGGTGGGTGTCTAGCTTCTTAAGTCTCGGGAAGCAGTATAATTTATAATCTGTACATTTTAACAACATAATGCTAAATTTAAAATTTTGTTTTGAGTATAATATGATGTAGAAAGTTTTCACTGAGATAATTAATGATGTCTTAAGAAGGAAACATGTAATATATATATATTTATTGAAAAACGATATGAAGGAAGTATATTTTAAATTCGTACCAGTGGTGGCAAGAGAGCCAAATCAATTGTGATGATAATTAAAAGATAGAGAATATCTTTAAACATATAAGAAACTCCTTTTTTTCTGTTAGTACAGGTTCATGATAAAAAAAATAAGGGGAAGGGAAAGATTATAAAACTAGAAAAATTATAAGGTATTACAAAAGGATTAGTAGGAAAGAGGAAAAATATGAATTCGAATGTAGAAATATTATAGATTTATAATAATAATAAATTAGATAGATAAGAATAATAATAAGAGTAATAATTAGATATAACTAAATAATAATAGTGGATGCGATAAGAGTAGTGAATTAGAGTTAGGATGGTCAAAATATATAGCGTCTGAGGCGCGATGAAAAAGATCTACAGAACACAGGTTCCTGAGCCGAAGCAAAATACCCTCCCAAACTCACATGACGACAGCAACAAACCAACCCTAATCCGATAAAATCAAGCCAACACCAACCCCGAATAATCGAATTGTAATATCGGTAAATGAAAATTAAGATATGAATAAGTAAAAATGATGAATAAGAAGATAGTAAGGAAAGGGAATGTAAATAAATACATGATTCCGTTATTAATCAAGTTTATATATAATTCTTTTAATTTAATATTACACAATTCAATATTCATAATATTCCATGCATAATAAAATTGTTAATAATGTTGAAGAAATCGCCACAACAAATCAATATAAAGATAGAATAGGTATATCAGAATAATAGAATGCAAAAGACATAATGCTTAACTTTTACGGACCTGTTACAACCTTCTCGGAATGTGAATAGCCCGCATAATCGCAACCCTATTTGGGCAATTGAAGTAGCGTGAGATTTCCTCCTCTTAGTTTAAGTGTGCAGCCAAAGATGAAGTGTCCCGCCTCGACAATTATACAGTGTTTAATAACGTAAGAAGTATTAATAATGTTAGTTTCCCATTGTAAGTATTCCCGAACCTTTTTGAGCTACTAGTGTGTTAGATTTTGCCTGCTACCCACATGTGGGAAATTTTGAATATACTTTTTTGAGGTAATCTTGTTCTATGTACTGTGGAGAGAGAATCTTGAGAGAATAGTTAATGGAAAAATTTATGACCTTTTTGTTCCTTTCACTGATTGGAATTTGAAAGGTAGTTTCTTTTATGGAGAAATGATAAGAACTATCTACAGAAAGAATAGATAGAGGAATATTTAAATAGTTATATTACTTATATATGTAATCCGTATAAAAAATACCAATGCAGTAATTAGTATGACACATTAAATAAATAAAAAATTAAAAATTATATACTATATAGAGTAATATTGCAATAGTTGTAACTTACCGAATAAGGAATGAGCACTTCTATTCCCGCGTGATTATACCGCGAATTAGTGATACCATTAATTATGTAATAAGTTATTATTAATCTCTAAAGTTAACTAAACTCATAACAACTACTTTCTAATTATTAACATTAACACAATTACTCTTTTAATATATAGAAATTATTTTACTATAATCATAGATATATATATATATAATATTACGTTACGTAAAACATACCCTCACCATCACTTTTAAACAATACACTATCCCCATACCAAAGTACTAGAATTAAAATAAAACCTCCTACTTATACTAATTTTAATCTTAGTGCAGAGGCGAAATTAAGAGTACCGTGGGCCCCTGCAAACAGCGAAGGTGGCCCCCCCTTAATCATTGATGAGATGTCAAGTAATAATCCCGCATTTATAAATGTGAGCACAGACTGCCCCCACGAGCAAATGGGCCGCAACATTTATGCTGGCCACACTTTAAGTTTTTTCTGCCCCCCAGTTAATTTTACTTATAGAGTAAGTAGTTAGAGTAAAAGAGAGATTGATTTTAAGTATAATTAATATATATACTTCGGTAATAGTATAGACTAAGCTATCATAGGTGTATTAATACTATAATACTTTATAACACTTTAAAGTACCGAACATACAAACCTTAAAACCTTTGACTCGATTCCATTAAAAAGACGGATGATGCCATAAAGATAGTGTAACTTTATTCCTTTCAAGTAACATACAATATGATATTAGTATATTTTATATTCAAAAATGGACACATCTTTCTATACGTACTTCAATAATGTCATACGTTAATAGGAATGAAAAACTTAAAGGCTCCTCAACACACATGTAGTGAAGAGTCTAAATTTGAATATATTAGAAAGCTTTGAAAAAACAGGTGGTAGAATCTAGTTTCAGCTAAAATAAAATAAACTAAAAAAATTATTGCACGCAAAGAAATAAAAACTACAACAGAGAGATGAAAATACCTAGTTAAAGAATATTAATCCGCATGATACTAAATTTTATCATAGGAGATTTTTATGAAAAGCAAGCGAATCTATCGTTGAGTAATGAAAGGAGTGTTGGAGCAATTTTAAAGAATAAACACTTAAAAAAATAAAAAGTACAAATAATGATATGATGTATTATGAGGAATGTTGTGTATGAGTTTGTGTTATTAAGATAATATTGATTAGTTTTTATATTTACTCATCTCTCACCCTTCATCTGCTCTCGAAGATCATAGGAAGTCTACCTTCCTATATTGATAATATCCTTCTATGATTCCCAGTTGCGGATATATACCTGTCTAAATTATTTATATATATTTATGTAGAATCTCCACATGTTCCCCCTATAACACAAATGAACACCTTAATAATTAACAATAGGCATTACACATATAGCGAATATTCTTATCTCATGGATCATCATTTATCGGTGGAATATATACACTATTTCTCACAAAAAACGCCACCCTTTCATTTACAAATCTTCTTTAGGTTATATTAAGGTACCAATACATCAATCTAACCGTCATCCTATCTGTTGATTCGCAATAATTCCCATCCAAGTAAAAATTATATTCCTGAAACAATGTCGATTACTTGTCTCTAGATTCTATAGTTTCTATTGGGTACTCTACTATATAAGTGACGATGCTACCTAATTCCATAAGTACTCCTTCCTACATTTCTTCATTTTCATAAAAATACCTGGCTTTCGTTTACTCCTTAGCGCATACAATACAATATCCACCTACCATACCACTCTATAATTCTACTCAACACTCTTCGCTACTGCCAAATAATATAAAAGCAGATGTTCCTCGAAAGAGTGTATCGCAAGCTTATATGTTATCTTCGCGGATTCGTTAATCCATCTACAGAAACACCCATCCCACTATTGCGTATTCTAAAATAAGATAGAGATTCGCCCCGATTAACTCTTTTCTAACCTATTCAGAATCCTATCTTCACATATCATAAACATTAGCTTCCCTCCTATAACTATCCCTTAGTGGCCACCCTAACATTCCTATGACTCACCTTGCCTCGTTCCCCCAAATATCGTGCAAAATTTTGCAATGCCTGAAAATAGTGTTTCCCATACTGTCAAATGACTTGCCAATGTCATAATTAAGGCCACCTTTTTCTGCCTTAGCATATCACTTCATCGATATAACTAATTGACACACCATAACCCAACTCTCTCCTCCACCGGAACACTCTACTCCCTAAATTGTCAATCACGAATTCAGGCAACTTTACACCAACGGCTCTGTATTTTTATTCTACCTTTTAGGAACTGTATGCACTATGCAATACTTCAATTGGATTTTTTGTTTGCCACCTCTAATTATTGTTCCCTGTTGTCTACTTCTTAAAGACATCAAAGCCGGCACATAACCTCTCTAAATGCTACTATTGTCTATCTATAAAACTCAGAACAAAACCTGGCTTACATTCATAATTGTAATAGTCATATAGCATTTGCTCAAGTTAACTAATGCGATATGTTCTTCATATTCATACTGATTTATAATTAGTCTAAATGTAACTCTAAACAATAATTTTTTACTATCCTTATTACAACTCATAGTTGTATTATAACTTTCTCATCTCACTAACTTCTCACCTACCTTCAGTTCTATATTTTTTCACTTCCACCCCCTCAATTACATGTTCATATTTACTATATATAACGTTTTTCACCTTAAACTTATTAGATATTAAATCCATTAAAAAGAATATAATATAATCTTCTGGAATAAAAAATTTCTACTAGAAACTGGTTTAAAACTGAATTATTTCAATTTTATATTGAATATCATTTACAACAATCTGCCTATATCTATAACTAATATTTTCTCGCTCTCTCACATCTACATTCTCATTCATCCTCTCTTCTCTCTAACACTTGCCCTTTATATCTTGTTACCATATATCACGCTAAACATATGTTAATACTCTGTAGGTTTATCTCACATGTCATTCCACAATGAATATAGGATTTAAAAGAGTTTATCTTAAATAAAATACTCAAATTCACGACCTTTTAATCCAAACCTACCATTATCATTTATTTCTCCTATACATACATACCCAAATGTTACCTGAGTAACACTGATTATATGATATCACGATTTCACCCTTTTTAATCAGTATCAAAACTAAGCCAAATTCAAGTATCCCAAGTATCGGTCTACTAAACTAAAAATCATTCCAACATGAGTATAAATATATAGTATTAATCTAATAATACTTACCCCTAAGTCCTCTACACGCTATACAAACTGTTGCTCAAAGAGGTTGAGCTAGGAGCCTCCAGAAAAAACAAGTAGCTTTCATCTCACATCGCAGACATTCGAATACATTTAAAACTCTAAGAGATTAACACGACTACGCGCATGGACCAAAAAGTTTATCACGTTTAAACAATGTGAAATTACTGGAGACATACCTTTGACCTTATCGCTAAACTGTAATGATAAAGAGCAGCTCCTTCTTTAGCCATTTCCTTAATCCTTGCCTTGGCGAATGATTACTAGACCCGATTAACTTCCTAGAGGTGTCATGCTGTCGACCCTCATGTAATTAAAGAACGCCAGCACCTCTTCGCATTCTTCGCCTAGTAAATCCGCAACCTCTCAAGCAATATTAATCACCTCTCTCAAGCCATTCTTTAAATCGTCTAACCCATCATTGACTCGTACCCTGTATAAAATGCTTCCTTTATCCTGCTTTCTTTTGTTGTTCAGATGCGCCTGTCCAAGCCCCAGCATCCCATTAATCGATTCACTACAAAATGACGTGCATCACCCCCCACCTCCTCTTTTCCTTCATATTCCAATTCATCCTCCTACCTTGTGTGTTCATATCCAAATTTACTCATATGAAACACCCCCATACATTCTAAACCAATTTCGTCTTAGATAAAAGGTGATAGTTTGAAAGGTCCCATTCTTATTTGACCATTATCTCCCCATAGTCCAGAAAGCAAGAGCCCTGTAAGGATCTATCTATGTATGAATCCACAGAAAAGACCTAGGCCATTCCCCCGTGATAGCGTGATGTAGATTAAGACGCTAGTGGGTCCCCTTAAACCTAGGCCTTACGTAAACCAGTTCCCACATTTTTCTTTATCGCCCTATCCATGAAAGATGTAAAAGACCGGAGCGTGGTTAAAATCTTAAGACTCCTCTCCCTGGTAATATGAGACTGACCCTTACAATATATCAGCGTATCCAAGCTATACTAGGCTTACTAATGATCATGTTATAAGATATACTAGATACATTACAATTAAAACACTTTTTACATAAGAATTTAAGACTATTTTGCTTCAAAAGCTACGGATATTGACACATGCATTTGTGGTGAAATGTTTAGCCATAATTTTGAATATACAAGTACTATACAATATCGTCACCATAATTATGATACTTGTATGTAATAGTATCTTCTTATATTAGGTATATAATAAGTTTTACAGTATTAGATAAGTTAGAATAACAAGTGATATATATATAGGAGTGGTGATAATAAAAGAGAGCCCCTTACCCGTTGCTTGTGAATAAGATTGTAGGACAATGATTGTCGAGGAGGAAGTATTGGGCCCCAACTGGCTAATCCCGTGGGAAATTTGTTCTTATCCACTCTGCAGTTGATTCCCCCCCAATGGGGGGTAATCCTCCTTCCCCAAATTCCGGAGTCTTAACCTTACCTCCCTCTGAGGCCTAATATAAATATAACTAAAGTACGTATAAGAAAAGCATAACCGTATCTTTGAATTATAGGACTTTGCTTGGATTATGATTTAATAAATAGTTGTATTAAATCATGATTATACTTCATATATAATGTTGCTACTAATATTAAATATATTAATGTATAGACATGGATATAATAAATATTACCCTATATGATAGATAAGAAATTTGCTATATTATCATGTCATTGATACTTATATACTTTAATATTTATTACTTAATTCAACAAGAAATATACGATGGTAGAATAACTACACAACATGATAGTATGACTGTAAATAAATTATTAACTGTATAATGATATTATATAAAATTTTCTAAGACAATTAAGCTAGTTAGTAATAACACCTTTACACAAATTTTTAAATTCTATAAAAATTTACGTTTTCAGTCGTATTATAACAATTAAATTACATATTATATTAAGCATTACGTTATAAAGTGTATATATTATGGTTACACATAAATTCATAACATGATAAGTTAGGATTATAAATAATTTATAAAGTACATGAAATATAGGATAAATATACTTTCCTAAACAAAAAAAGTCAGGGTAAAACTAATTATATATGAGTATGATACTTTATTTCCAGTAACTAATAATACTAACATTTAGGGTTACGATATAGTAATATTAATATAAATTAATAATCAGTATTTATTATTATAAAGGTTAAAGTAATAAACACTTTGGTTATATGAAGATAACCATAAAATTTAAACGTATACATACGATATTATCAATTAAAGATAACGCTATTCCTGGAATATATTGAGTAAATCATATTGTAGGTCTAAATATCCACAAATATGTTTATAATTAATTTCTCTGTTTTTATACTAAGCTTATATGCTAATATTATTATATACCTCAAGTGTATAAATAATAACATGACCAAAAGGTTTCGTTGATTTATAACTTAAGAGTTTTTATTATATTTTATAAACTATTATATTACGTTATATTTATATTAATATATTTTGAAAGAAATGATTACTGAAGGATGAATCTTCGTTTCATTTGACCATCATACTAAATATATCAGTCTCGCTCCCGTTTATTTCATAGTATAGACGTAATCTTATCGTTCCTCGTGGATAATTGACTAATAGTGCAGTATGAGTACTTCTGTGAGAAAGCTTTGTCTAATGGCGTTTTTTGGTATGGCAGTATAATAAAATATGGTAAGAAAGTAATATAATAGTATTTGATTATATAGATAATGATACAACTAACCTCATCCCGCGACTTACTGTTAGAGGTACTTTAAGTATGAATAGATGAACACTCACGTATCATATATGTAATAAAAAAAACGTAGGACAAACAGCAGCTGCTAATGACACTGTTTCTGTGAGGAGAGGATTTTGAAGAATTGAAATCTTTAACGGTAGTTACTGACAGGTACACAGCGCATATTACTTATTATAATATATACTAGTATCGACCAAATTCATGCCATTTTCTTAAAGTTTTAAGTACTAGCTATCACAATTCTTAACTAAATAAATGACTTAATATTTTTCATAAGCATTCCATCGTATCTTGGTATCTAATATGAATATATCCAGTCCTCGGCTCTCTTACTTTCATCATTACCACACAATTAAATTGCGATAAACAGAGTGTGCTGCACGCAGTGACAAGCGGAGTATCATATGAAAAACTACTTTCACCTATCTCTCCTTTATCCATATTACAAGTAAACCTCTCTATAAAAGGGATATCACTTGTCGTATTCTTAAGGGTAGAGCCCAAAAAAATACAGCCTAGAGTTATAAACAGAGTGATGACTCTTGCGACCCCTCAATGTGTGTATCCTCAGTTCCACTATTTTGCTTATCATATCCTTCGAGCGCGATAAGCTGAACCCAATCTCCAATCTCGCTACACAAACCCGCATTCATCGCATTGTTAGAGAGACACTGCATATCTTTCCTCGTCCGACCGAGACCACAAACTACCAATGCCTAGTTCTGAGGCATTTGTATCTAATAGATTCAAAATCCACTCCTTAATCCTCCGGGTCTCCCCATGCCGGTCACACTTCCGAAACTACATTATGACCCAGTAAAACTAAGCATAAAGAGCTATCCGAACGTCATCGCAATCGACTAGTCCAATATGAACCAAATACACTATGGCTTCTCAAGATAATCTTCGCTTATTCTAGTCATGACTTAAATCTCTCTCATTACGTGCAACACCACGAACAGCTAAATGAGTTCATCACTCGATTCTCTTAAAGCATAATTCTCCTTCCAAAACTACTGCCCTTGCATTGCTATATAGATAATTCATGTATCCTGACAAGTTTATGTACAAATAAGATACACCTAATCCTCTTAGTTCTAGAATTAGAATTCAACAGACTACATATAACCAATATTCCCACAAGTGGTAGACATACTTTACTTTTACTAATATTGCTAAAACCTAGCATCAGTTCAAAATTCATTGCTCACTTCTACATATACACACCCTAAGGTATTAAATGTCACCAGCCGACCTTCTACGATTCATAACTTCTCTACTTACCCCTGTCCTTGGGAGTGCCATCCGTTCCTCTATTTTTTAATTCCAAAACTCCGTTATCCGTAATATTAAAACTCCAGATAACTTGTTTTAGTCTCACATCTAGCATTGATTTCAGCAACGCTTCCCAATCACCTTGCTAGAAATACATTATAAAAATCTATAATTATTTCCTTTAGATATATTTAAGTAAATATATTAAATAATGCTAACATAAAGTACAAAGCAATCAGGCTAATAATAACTAACAAGCATACTCTACCACTGATATCTATGCTCCAGATAAGAGATACGCTGCGCAATTATTCATCCTATATGCGTTAAATGATTTTTACATAACCAAATATTTTATGGTTAACTTATGAATTTTGCTTTTTCTAGAATAAGTAATAACTAGATTAATCCTAAACGAGGCTCTATACATATAAAAAATATGAGCCATCGGTGAGTATAAATATTCAGATCTATATTAATATATGATCGCATACTCTAATGTCTTAAATAACTCTAATATAATATCTTTTGCATATTATATGATATATATGCCTTCAGTCACCTAGCAATGTCGAGAGAAAATGTATCTCATCATCAACAGTATAAAATACTGTACAATATAATTAATGTATCTAGTAATAATACGTATAGAATATAAGATTATAATCCATATTTACATTGTTCTACTCCGCATCGGTATATCCCAAATGTTTTGCTCTCGCCTCCGGTTTTGTCCGCGCAGACATAGGGAAAACCACATTCAAATTAATTTTAATTAAAATGGCCCCAGCTATTTCAAGCATTAAAAAAATTAGAAATGCGTTGATAGTTACCTTCACCACCACAATCCATAATATACCATACCCTCACATATCAACCACCTCCCATGTACACGAATATACATTATACTCATTTATAGTAATTATAAGTAAAGATGCAGTATAGGTCTCTCGAAATAATCAGTAAGATATAAGATTAAGTCTTACTGATCGTCACTTTCTGGTGGGTTACTTCATCAGATCAGAATATATAGAATTACATATATTAATTTAAAATAATAATAGAAAATACATGTATGACCAGTCCACTTACCATAATGTTTGATACATACTTAATATACAATATACGGTACAATCGTAACAGACTTTTAACCTGATAATTCTATTGATAATGAATTCAAAAGCGTTACTATACTTCGCCAACAATCCAGTGCAGCCAGAAGATTTTAATGAATGACAATCGATAACGCGATCCCTTCAATTTTAGTAACAAGACGTTATTCGGACAGCCATTGAATCCACCGTTACTATAAAAAAATAAAAACAAACCACCAAAGGAAGTTAAACCTATACAGTATAGGTTATAGCTAAAATGATCAAAATGAAAAAGTTTAGAAAAATGAAAAATAAAATAGTTACTAAAAACTAATAATAAATTCACGTATATAATTAATAAAATAAAAGAATAATATCCATAGCAATTAAACCAGGGTATGCACTAACCCCACCTTATAGTTATATGGTAAGTATTACTACACGCAGAAGGGGATGAAGAGTTAATAGCAGTATGAATTAATGACGAACAAAATTGACACACGCCAAGACGTACATGGTACGAATTACTAATGAGGAAGTCTTATTATGTAACGTAGCGTCCTGTGCATTTAACCTTGGCTTGTGTGCATATACCTAGCACATTATAATGCGTTTCTAAAATATAATTCTATGAATATAAGGCTAATTTGTTGTTATTAGGTTTTTGACTATATGATTCCCATCGGTAGAATAATGTATGAAGGTGCAATTTCTGTGCGAAATCTGAACTGATATCGGATGAGGGGACGTTAGCAGCTTCAGAGTGATGGATGGTTTGACTAAACTGGTGAGAACGTGATCAAAAAATATATCGTAACCAGGTGCTTTAGGTTCCCGGAAATAGAAATGGAATGTAAGAATTGATTGAATTTCTAGAAAGATAGTATCTTGAAATGTAAGTAATTACTTTTATCAAGCATAAGATAGCATAGAGAATTATGCATTATTGTTCTTCTGATGACCAAAGGATTTGTATGATGATTTTTTGCTTTGTGGGTTGATAAATTAACATGTGAGTAAATAAAGATGTAATGATAGACGATGAGCATGAAGAGTATGAACTGTAGAAGAGATTATCGCTACAAGTATCATTTGCTTGTTTATGTGAAAATTAAATGCAGATTAAGTGGAGGCCTGAGATGGAGGAGGTGAAAGGAAGTGAATGTTGCGCTTAGAAAAGCATGTGAAGTGTTAATTACTCTTGAACCAATGTTACTATAGTAAGTATAAGCTGATCTGTCTAATGAAAAATCAGATCTGAATACATTTGCTCTACGACAATTTGAAAGCAAATAATGGAAAGGGATCCCAAGATAAAAGTATGGTGGATGGCTAAAAGTAGATATGAAGGATTGTAACAGCTAGCAGGTTGGTTAAATGAAAGTCCAGTAACCCCGCTTATAAGAAAAAAAAAAGCGATTGTCTGAAAGCCTCCGATGAAGAGTTTTCCAAGAAAGCGCTTCGAGATACGATATGAGGTACAACACGATTCCCTAAAAGTTCATACTAGAGGAACAAAAATAGGTGGCATTAGTGGTAATAGCCAGAGGTTTTGGAGAATGAGGTGAACAGTGAAATTGGGAGCCCGAACAATCGACTCATATTATCTGGGAAAGGAATACGCTCCGAAATAAGTATTTAAGAATGAAAAAAAATCTGGGAATACCCTGTCTGCAGTAACAAAAAATGAGAATAAGTGATTTCGGGTACTTATTGAAGGATGTTTTGAGGGGATGGCGTGTTGATGGAAAGACACTTTCCGAAAATCTGAGACATTCAGAATACATTGAAGTACGGAAAAATAAACACAGAGTAGCTTTGCTTCCCTCAATATAAGATTTATTAAATATAAATAGTAGGAGATTAATTTTGTAATTGTGAGTAAAGACTCATTATTATTAAATATAGAACTAATAATGAGAATATATGAAGAGTGATGCATCAACATAAGGTGATAAATATATAAAAATATCAGATAACTTTATATTTAGAATAAAATATATAAATTAGATATAGCTATAACTACGATACTCATTATAAGCTATTATCTATTGATACTTACGCTGTTTCTAATAATATGTTAAGTTTTCATGGTTCGACCCCGAAAGAATTAAGTCTTTGATAAATAAATAAATAATTATATGAAGTTATTAACGACGATATGAGTCGGAATTGCTAGAACTTGAATGAATGTCCGTAAATTTTCTATCAAACAAGATACACGCTATCTACCCTGTATAGGTAACTATGAAATCCCAAGACCGAGCTAAATGCTTGATTAATGATCATTGAAGATGGTGAATGTTAAACGAAATTGTTATGCGAGGTTATAGTTTCATCCGATCGCGGACGGACGGCAGAGATAAGGATAGGAGTAGAAATAAGATGAGGAATTAATTGATCAATTAATGGTGAATTACTATATGAATTATGTGGTGGAGTAATATGTCCGCTCACGGTCTATTTTTGTGTGTATTGAAATCGCTCATGTGAGACCCCGATGACGAAAGGACTGATTTTCAGACTGAGTAACTTCGAGGTTTCATAAATCAACCTCCACGTAAGATGCGTATGCTGAGATCCACACTCTTCTACCCATTGAACCCAAAGATGTTTGTAGAAATAAGAGGAAAAAAATAAATTGTATTCTGGTTTTATGGATTTGTCAACGAGCCTGTATAGGATTAATAGAGAGGCCCTGTATGACACGGATTGTTAGTATATAGGCGAGTGGCTTCTTGTGAAGCCCCTTATGATATTCAGGACTCACCATAAAAGTCATAGAGCATGATGATAGTTGAGCTGGTAAGCTAAATTGAAAGTTGAAAGTGAGAATTATCATATTAATAGATGTTAGTGTGTAGCAGGAATGTTATCTTTTGGAGGTTATTCCAATATTGTAACATTAGTCCGTATACGCGTTTATGAAAGAATGTACGTTGCAGTAACGGTTGGTACAGAGGTGTGATTTGTTAACAAATGAATGATGGAATGGAAGAATAGAGTGTAAATTGTAGCTAACTCCTAATCTATCTATTATTATGCCCGATCCATACCTATGTGAATGTCCATCTTAGTAACATAGTGTGAGCATAGATTCGGTAGAAGTATTTTTAGGATCCAAGGGATTGTGAAAAGAAAGGAGTTTGAAAAAGAACGAAGAAGAGAACAGTATAATTAATGTATGTAGAGAGTAGTTCAGAGACCAGTCCCTTTGCTGTGTATCATATTAAATGAAATGGATGTTATGCCATCGGACAAGGGCTGAGTTAGAATTAATGTTATATACTTAATATTATTGAGAGATGTATTTTGAAAAGTGGCAACGAAATTTGTTGCAGTGAGAGAAAGTATATATCAGAATAAGCTCTTATAATGTAGACGAAGCCCAGTGAATCCTTGGAACAATGCGCAAGCCTGTTGTGGACGTTAAAAGGGCATTAAGCTGAAGACGTGTTAGTCCATATCATGAGGCTGCGATACTATGTATTACCTTTTAGTATGAATTAGTTAATATGGTTATTATTGTACCATATGTATACGGCGATGAATAAGATTGCGACTGTAAGATCTGACAAAGACCCAAATGTTTTTAAAATGAACTTATATGGACAAGTCTTAGGCTGTTTAATAGTGATTTGAAGTGAATACTGTTAATAATATTTGAAGAGATTGTATGAAAGTAATAGAGTCGTATTTACTCGAGTTTGTGATACTGTGAGGTATCAGGCGGACGAGTCATGGTGTCGGCAAGAGTGTATATTTCGTTAAATATAGAAAATGTTCATCAAGAATGTGTCTCAGTTGCGTCAGAATTCAGATGATAGCCTAATTGCCTCATAAGCGAACTATCTTGTGAGTGCTGGATCGAACGCGGTTCCATACCTATCAGAAAAGTTGACTGTCAGTAAAGGACAGCCTGGAGGAGAGAAATGCTGAGTTGGCAGAGGCGAGAGAAAGGCCATATAGACCGTGAAATGGCGGCAGTTGTAAGGGGTATATGTGGCCTACCGCCGGAATAAACGCCTAATTAGAGATATAATCCAATGCTGGTCTCGGAGTCATTAAGCCAAAAAGTAAAATCCTTTTAGTGCTAAGCCTTGTCGCCTAGAACTATACAAGAAAGTCTTCATATTTCGACGCCCGAATATCCTCTTCAAGAATAGATGAACTCCACTAGGATACCTGTAATCTATCATCATGGTTGAATATCACTTATTTCATTATTATTATGAAAAATCCTCATAAATTTATTTTTATTACGTATTTATTAATAAACTCGAGACAGCCCCAGTGTATCTCCATTACTTAAATTGATGATATAATGAAATATGATATATTTTTTATATTAGTATGATATTATTAGTGAGGAGTTATTCGTCATCGAAGTACATGTATTTTCATATTATATTATTTATTATTATATTGTACTTATAGACATAGGGTTGTGCGTTTGTAAACTATCTTACTATATTAATCAAGAGTGATTCAGAATTGAAATAAAAGTAACTAAACTTTGTGTTGGCTAAAAAAGAACTAGCAGACAACCAAAAATGACACAAACCCAGGAAATAGCCGCATAGCTCTAAAACAACGCTCCCCACGGAAAGAAAAAAGCAAAGCCCACCGTCGCCAGAGGCCGGAAGTCCCCGGAAAAACCGTGAAAGGAGGGCTTAACAAGAGCCCCTGGAGGGTTTCCCAAAAAGACGAGTTGAAGCCTTAATAAAGAAGTCGCTGCCTGTCCCCGGTGCGGCGCATCTTTGGACCTCCAGGGATGGAAAACAGAATGCAATAGATTAAGAAGAGCATATTAGAATTAAATAATTGAATATAATATGCTGAGAAAATGAAAAGACAATATCTAGCCTTGAGGAATCATCGTTAATTAGCATATATTGTCATATTAACCAAAGTCTGAACGCACTATGTAGAGCCGTTAAGACTTCATAAGTCAACGGCATACAGGAGAGAGGGACCGACAGCGGCATTGCCCAAATGTTCTGCCGTGGGTTGCTGTCGTAAAGAGATCACTCTATGAAAAATTAGGCTTTATGGAATAGGAGAGGAGAATGAAAGAGAAAGTAAAAGGACTAGGCTTATACTTTCACCGCATACTATAACAGCAAAAAGTTATGGACAGCTTATGGTTAATTTCCATTGCAATCAAGTTAATCGGGTGCAGTAATGGGGATAGGCTTTATGATTATAGAACAAACCCGACTCCAGTACTAGTGTACTGCCGAGTATGTTGGGCTATATTTTTATAAATTACTTAAGCTTAAATAATATAAAATTATTCTTTATGTGTGAGGATGTTCCTGATACAAAAAGTATCGCACTTGGGAACACGATGCACACGTGACAGGACGGCAATCTCGTACGTGGGTGCAGAAACTCACAACTGGTAACTTAATTCATGTCTATATAATTAGTGTCAGCAAAGTGACTCGAAGTCATTTAAAGATTATAGGAGTTGACTGCCCAAAATTACAATTGTTATTGAAAAAATCACAACCCGAAAATTTAAACGACTAGATGT